>CABFWB010000025.1:156406-175711 GCA_902151455.1 Timema bartmani | reverse complement strand
GGGGGGGGGGGGGGGGGGGGGGGGGGGGGGAGGAGTTTCCTAGTGTGGCTTATAACTTATATTTTCTAAATACCCTTCCATGCTAATTTGGACTAACCATCTCTAAATTTATTCCTAAGTGGTTGATAAGCCTTGTGCTAAACATACTAATTATAGTTTATATTTCTGTGGTCTGAATATTATTTTTCTCTTCAGGTTATCCTTCTATTGGCACTATAGTTGTAGTGATGATAAGAGTATAATTTATAGGAAGTGTGGGCCTACACAAATTTGCATGAAGGAAGAGTGATAATCCCCTTAATTACACTTGGTTGGGATTCAAACCCTGAAAACCTACATCTCAGACAAACCAGACAATACAAGATAGAAGCCTGTGTCCAAACAGGAATTTTTTATACTTTTATAACGAGGCGATTGTTTTCTAGACTAAATTCGGTTCCTAGCAGAAGCTAAGTCTGAAGTTTGGACCGCGCGGCCACGCAGGAGCGCACAATATCCTTGCGACTGGTTATTTGGCCGGGGGAATAAGGGAGAAGTTGACTCGGGAGGAGTCACTGTTGATGTAAGGGGCTCTGAGGATGTTAAAACTTTGATTGACTCACTTGCATCAATTCTTTATTCCACTCTCGCTTCACACATTGCTTGGAACAACTGCTTAACTCACCACACGTCTAGAACCTAGATATAGTGGTTAGGGTTGTAGATTATTGGAATATTACATACTAGCTAGGTTCCAGATTGTCCCTAATATATTTTAATATTTATTTTTGAGCTAAATTATTAGTTCAAAGATTATTTTATAGCCTTGACTGCAAATATATCCTTATATTTAGAATACAAATTATAAAACTGGGTCAATCTTTTTCTGTAACTTATTATTTAATTCAGTAATTTGTATTTGTACATATGATTCTCAGTACTGTCTAACAGTGAAATCAGCGGTGGTGTAACTAGGTTGAGAGCAGGTAAGACGCGTGTTATGGACACCAAATTCATGAGCAGTATTTACAGTAATAGGTCCTATAGGCTTCATTAATTAACAATAAAAGTGTATTTGTTTTTTTATTATTTTGTAACTGATATGTTGAATAAC
Source organism: Timema bartmani (assembly GCA_902151455.1). NCBI lineage: Eukaryota > Metazoa > Arthropoda > Insecta > Phasmatodea > Timematidae > Timema > Timema bartmani. The sequence goes on along the minus strand of CABFWB010000025.1, from coordinate 174,618 downwards.
CAGTTTCAGTACCCCAATATAAGGATTCAGACACATTTTAAAGAACAATTTAAAGTGGTAATTTTTTTATTTGCCTTGAGAGTCATTAACCCTAACTATATCTCTGGAAATGAGCTACTAAATAATCTATTATTAGCTACCACTAAAAATATAAATGTGTAAATGAAATCTACCTAAGGTAAGATAGAAAAATAGGCGATAAAAGGTAAGCGTTTTTGCGGTTTTAATACTAAAAAATTTTTTTCTGCAAAATAAATCAAATGTTGCTCTAGTAGAAACTTAGTTTATTTTTCAGCATATTAGCATTTGATGAGAAACTTTTTAAATTAAGGAAAAACATTTCACATCAAGTTCTAGGAAACCCTTGACAGATATTTAAGAATGGCTGAGATTACTATGTGAATAAAAGTAAATTCTATGTTTCTAATGGAAAACTATTTTATTTATTTAGCAGAAAACAACTGCTATATAAACTACAAAAATACAGCTCTTGACTAGTATTCCCTACCATTCTACCTTAATAGTCCATCTTGCGGTTGATTAACCGATAAATTAGATAATAGATTAGGCTAGAACCTGAAAAGTTAACAATTTGTGGTTGTATTCATTACTAATTTGACAACAGCAGAATTGGGATCGGATAGATAGTTTTCAAATCATAAAATTAATATTTAAAAAATATTACTAGGGTCACTGATCTCAATTCCCATGTTTTTTTTTAAAGTTGAATATGTAAAACAACACCACGATGCGACGTATGTACTGCCCAATATTACCAACCTAAATGTTATCCGTGGGGTAGCCTGGATTCTCAAGATTGGTAGCCCTCGAATAAGATGATTAAATATGTTTCGGAATGTTGGATTAAGTTCTGTTAGGTATGTATAGTAGGATGGCACCCTTTATTACACCGTGTAGAAAGATAATATTGTAATCCCCCAAACGCAATTTTCCCCCTCCCTTTCCCCTATACAAATGTTGTAGATAATAATTGAACATCTGTATCATAGTTGCCATGAGAAACTGTTACTATGAAGTGGTGCATGATATTTATGAGGGATTTACAATAGTAATTAGAATATAAAATGTGTCTAACAAAACTAACATGTAGAATATCTCTTGCTTGGTGTTGTATAGAATATATTCCACTTCATTTGAAATCAAATCCTATCAGGTAATGGACCCAGGACATGATTGTGTTGATCGTAAGTAAAAATAGTGAAATCGTAAGCTATTAGATCTACTTTCACATATTCATACGTCAAGTCATGCTTTTATTTACCCGTGTCCACCTCAAAATCCATCCTGGCTACAATCAACTGAATGTTAGGTAACAAATTTGACTCAAAGTTTCCAAACTACAGATTTTTTTATATACAAATGTGTCCAAAATAATTAAATTATTTTTAGCACCACCATTCGGGTATACATTAGTTAATTATTGGAACCCTATTATGACGATGTATGATTAATAAAACTCAATTAAATCATTATAAATTACAAATGTCCAAAATCAGAAACGCTCAGAAACGTTCAGAAACGCCAGTGCTAATATGTTACTTAACATAAATTATTTAAATCATTTAAGCTGTAGAAATTTTAGCCTATCTAATCTATTTGAAAATATTGTTCATCTATGACCGGAGTATCCTTGGAACATTAAAATAATATAGTAAAAATTAAAATCAACACTTCATATTGTTTAAGTGATGTGGTACTATTTCTCCTTTGAACTAGGTACATTCTCAAACATCCCATGCCTAATAATAATAAATAAGGTATATATACAAGATATTTTGAATCATATCTTAGCTTTATATTATAAAAATGAAGAGTAATTCTCTCATAAACATTGCGCTATATTTACTACACGCAAAGGTCTGAAATTATAAACTCAGTAGCCCATGCGCACAAAAATTTGTACTTACAAGCTGGAATTTTAAATGGCTTATTATATTTTTTAAATTTATTAATAACTAGGTAAGAAGAAATAAAATTAAGAGTTTTTCCTCTTTCTGTTTGAAGTAAAGAATTGTGTTTCCCTCACAGTAAGTGTGTATCTCGAAACCTTAGGAATCATTCACCGGCAGAGAAGATATTTGGTTCTGTCAGCTCATGGAATTAAAAAAAAAAAGTAACTCCATACTTTTCTCTTTAGTACCGGGTCTTACTACTAATTAGGGTTATACACCTATATAATAATTACGCTAAAGGGATAAGGATGAGGAAGATTGAATTTAGAGGAATTATACCCGAATTTGCATAGAAACCATAGGAAAAACCAGTCTCAGTACACCCGATTAGGATCGAACCCCGATCTCCCCGTCATCAGTAGTCTAGTTTGTTGCGATAGTAGCGCCTTAGACCATTCGGCCACCGAAGTGGGGTTAATCCATACATGTATTTAAAGTAATTTACATGCTTGGAATAATTTGTGTGTGTGTGTCATGTCTTACTACCTATCCAGGGTGTTGGAATATTTATACATATTCCCTTGAGTAAGTGTGGCCGCATTCGCGAAGAGTGAGAGCTAGAATCTATTTAAGAAAAAACACTCTTTAATACACTAAGCCAGAATTTGATCTCCAAATTTTCCGTCACTGGAAAACCAGACAAGATTATACCAGACAAGATTAAGTTTATTCCTTGGCCCGAATGGCCAGTGATATTAATATGAAAATTGGGTTCGAAAACTCATTATTATTTTCTTTATATTATTTTTAATAGTGTACGTTGAGATAAAAATAAACTGGATAGTAACTTTTTTTCTAGGTTTTTTCAGTACACAGCAATGACAGCGGTGAGCGTGGGGCGTTCAATTAAAAAAAACTGTTTTATTTTTAGGACTTGAAGCTTGCTGTATTGAAATATTCATAACTCATAAAACATGTCACCCCAACTAGCCGTTTTAAAAACGAGCGGTTGTAGTAGTGGAGAGAAAGAGCGGGGGGGAGGGGGGGAGATCCCCTTATATTTTCCCCTATACAACCCACAACCACCCAATGTTTTTTTTTCCGGGCCTTAATTTCCTTTACCTGACTTCATGAACAATTCACAGTTTTGCGACAAATGTTTCATTTCAACACTCTTGTAGCTATGAATGAAAACACATTTGTTAGTCTGAGTTACTATAATTTAATAAAGTTTTTATAATAAATGTTTTTTGGCTTAGGTTCATTTGTTACTATCACTTTTGAAGTTTTTATTGATTTATTTATGTGAAAAACATTGTTTCTATTATTGGGTTTAAAAGAAAAAAGTATTTGTCAAGTTTTGTTTGTCTTCATGTAACAAATAGGATAATCATGCGCCTTATAATTCATTTCACAGAAAGATTCTTGATGATTGTCTCATAAAATATTAGGTTAATTATGTCTAAATTAATAGTCTTAGATTACATATTATATTTGACAAAAGAGCATTTAGAGCACACAATAATTATTTTTTCTTTGGATTTGAATTTTGAGATTGAATAAATTTATATTATTCGAAATGCAAATTGTTGTTATTAGTGTCTCTAAATTGAAAAATGACACCTGGACACGGGAAGTGAACCCGGGACTTTTAGCTCAGAATTTCAATGTTTTCTCCACTGAACTAGCCCGGAATCACCCCGTACCCAGTGTAATTCTTCACTCATATTTTAAGGCAGAGTCTGTGATGGACGTTCGGAAATTTGCAGCTTTATCTGAGTGATCAATTAAGATCACGAGCTCTCAGACAACACGGGACTCGAGACACGGGACTCGGGAGGGCTTTGTGCTGCCAAATAGCACAAATACAACTGTACAAATACGTAGATTATGATTGATTAAATAGCTAGGTTGTTATATTTGTTATTTACGGTTATAGTTGCATCTAAATATCATATTATTTAAATTGAAAAATGACACGTGGACGCGGGATTTGAACACGGTACTTTTTGCTTGGTACACCAATGCTGTAACCACTGATCCATCCAAGAGTCGTACCGTGCCCAGGGTCATTCTTCACACTCTCTATGGGCAGTGGTTAAAGCATTGGCTTTATAAGCTATAGTTCCCGGGTTCGAGTTCCGTGTCTATGAGTCATTTCTAAATTTAAAGAATAAGCTATTTAGATGAGGCTATAACCATAAATACCAAATATAAAGTGCTTAGCTATTATATCAATCATTATTATTAGTTTGTTTTATGTGTATGATCTAGCGTCAGTAATGTCTACTAGCAGCTTCTTTAACCGATAAAATTGAATATTTTGAGGATGATGACCTGCAAATACTGGAACCAACGTCGATTAAATGCCAGTCCTTAAAAAAAGGGCCTTCAGACTTCGACTTTACCATCGCGGTTAGCCTCAGCAGTTTCCAATTAATGTATCTGTAAATCTATTTTAACTGTCAATTTTTGACTGAAGAAAAATCAATAGTTATTTCAAGCAAACTAGATCAAAGTAAATTTCTTGGAACTTATTTCATGAAAAAAAGTACATATATATATTTGTTTATTTGGGAAGTTTACCTCTTATTTATGTGCGCCTGCATTTTTAGAACTGGGATCGTTCAGATCGCTATGTTGGTACAACTATTAGGCTACACACTATTTCAACGTTTGCACATCCCTCCTGCCTTACTTTACTTCCCCTCATTCAGACTGTAAACCCATTCCCCACCCCTCGCCAACTCCTAGTTCCCATACACTAAGTCACCATTTCAGTTTATTACTTAATAAACACCGTTTCTTATAAGTGCCATATTTATATCTCAGATAGCAACACCAATCCCAATCAACTGGCTGAGCATACTTACAAATGGGTGATACAATATGTTATGACATTTTGACGGAAATGTTGCCTCTATTTTAAAATACAAAGTGAATAAACCAATTATAAGTTAGGGATAGGACCATTTCTTTGTTTATACATTTGGGGGAAAAGGTTTTGTACGGTATTTATCAGGTGTGTAGGCCGACATTAAAATGTTTGTTATGTAAAAGTTCCAGACAATATTATAACAATCTGTAGCGCGTTAGAGTGGAAATTAGGACCTGCCAATTTGGCCAGGAAAGTTATTTTTATATATCTTAAAAGGGTATTTTACCTGGCAAAATCGACATGGGACCGCCGCCTTTACTTCCCCGAAGAAGAAAGTTGTATTGCGAATTTTTATTGCTCAAGAAAAATCTATCGACCACAGCTAGGTTTGAACCCAAGAACATCAGGTTCTGAGTCGAGCACTTTACCCCAAGACAACTGAGGTCAACGAAATTAGAAGAAAAAATCGGGAAATAAATATTATTACTCGTTCTGTAAGCTGCTGACTTCTCGTCTGCTGTTTAGGAATGTAAAACTCAGAATATACAAAACAATAATTCTACCAGTTTTTATATATGTGTGTGTGTGTGTGTGTGTGTGTGTGAAACGTGGTCTCTTACCTTCTATGACACTTCTATGACAGAAAAAAAAGGTGTATTTACGGTGTTTTAAAACAAGGTGCTTGGGAATATATATTTGGTTCAAAAAGGTATGAGACTACCGGGGCGTGGAGGAGGTCACATATTGATGGGTTACATAACCTGTACTCATAACAAGACATTGTTATGATAATCAAGTCTCTTATATAATGATGGACATGACATGCAACGTGAAGGGGAGATTCTAGAACCATGTTCAGCGTATTGACTGGTAAACCAAATGAGAAGAGTGGTAAGACCTAGACGCAGATGGGTGGGTAACAATAGAATATACCTGAAAGAGATAGAGTGTAATGAGATAGAATGTATAGAATTAGCTCAAGGTAGGGATAGGTGACGTATTTTGGTAACTGTGGCAATTTCAACTTCAAGTTGTGGGAGCTTCAGAGTTCCTATTGCCCTGACCAAAATAACTAAGTAAATGCCTTAGCTTGATTAACCAAGGGTATCAGGATCGATCCTCGACACGACAAAGAAAACTAGCTTTGGTGAAATTAGGGTTTGCCCTTTTACAGTGATAAATTGATGGCCAGGAGACTGATTATGGTCTATTTTCTAAAATTACATAAGATAGTTTAGAGATCTTTTTATGTTTAGTAAAAAGTTTTTTTAGAAGATTCACGTTAAATACCCATGATAAAAAAGGATACTTAAAATTATAATACCTACTCAATTTTACGTTATTAGTAGAATTTTATTTAAAATAACTATTATGTTGGTGATTTGAAATTAGTATCAATAGTCTGTTCAATGTGTTTATGTTGAAACGGTGAATAAAATATTTTTAAATTTATTTGTGAAGAGGGAAAACCTTAAGAGAAATAAAGTATGTGAATATAAGAAATATCATAAATCTATTTAATATAAAAAAAATTCGCCGTCAGAAGGAATCAAACTCTCTTATTTGCCAATCAAGATATGAGAGGAAAGAAGGAAACTTAAAAAGGTAGTAAAAATAACACAAAAATAAACCCCTACACACCTTTTTTTCTTCTATGTATTTCATTTTAAACATGTCCTACTTGCATTGTAAACAAGAGTCACAGTTGTGTCATTACTCATTCCCCACCAACAACCAGCTCTCTCCCTCCCTATTCCAGGCGTTCAATCCCAACCAGTCATAAAACATATTCTGACATGTTGTACGTGAGGCTACACTCAAAACTGGCTGCGGCTAGAACTGATCGCATGTGTTATATGCACGAGCATCATGTTACTTAACACCACCATCAACACTTGCGGCTAAAGAAAATTTCAACTAAGGCTGCGTTACTATAACTGGAAAGAGGCCAATAAAGACGTATCCACGATTCTTTTTTCAACACCTTAACTCACTCACTTTAAGTCAGCCCCGCAATAGATGTCGAAATAAGAAAATATATATATAAAAAAAATATACGACGTTGTTTCAAAAACGGTCCTCGCCAAATTTTCTCTAAAATGGGTCCACGTATTTGGCAGTAGTCACTCAACAAATAGATAGAGAGAAAAAGATGACTAAACGGTTGAGCTAAAACAAGAAATCGTCACGCTCGGCCATTTACTTTTGAAAGATACCAGTGTTTTATTTAATTATATAAATTGCAATACTGTTTCCTTAACATATTATTATTTGAAGCTTATATTTTTCAAATAAATATGCCAATTATCTCCTTTGACTAAAGGTGGGTCAGGTAGACATGATAATTTATGTTCGGTTTTTTGTTTATGTGAAAGGTCCCTTATATGAAAACACGCCAGGCCGAGCCTTGCACGCCGCAGTCTAAAATTTACGTGTATGTTTACTGTCTCTCTCTTGTTTAGAGTTTTATGTATGTTTACTTGGACTAAACGGGGTAGGGTGTAGAATCGGTAGGATGAGAGAGGGTAGGTTGGGGTTAAGGGGGTGTCAAGGGAAGGTGAGGGGGTACCATTCACATGTATTTGCCCGGCTTTGATGAATTGCTCGTTTGCTAAAAAGCCAAACAGTTGCCTCCCCCTTTCCCTATCCCCCTTCGGAGTTTCTACCCGCAGTGATAGCAATCACCTCCTATTTCACTCATTCCCCCTCCCCTTTTAACCCAACCTCTATTGCCGAGACTCCTCTCTCACTAAGCCACCCCCTCTTCACCCGTTCAACATACATACCAGACACGTAGCCTTTTAGAAACATTCGCTATAGAGCTCTCAGCTCTCATACCCAACCAATTGGAAATAGCTCCATTCGAATAAACATGGTGTCCATATTTTGTATCTTTTTATGGACTCAAAAATCCAGTGCACATTAGGTTATTTCAAGTAGTTAACATTAATGTTTGACTAATGAAAAAAAAAGTGGAAAGTGGAAGTGTGTGCAATACACTGTGCATTACATTATTTATCGAAGAGAGGTATTTTTGTTAAATTTCTCACACATGCAACGAATATAAATAGAGTTTTGTGATTAGGAAACATTAATTGAAACATATCTTTCAAATACAAGGTTCTTTTGATAAAATCTATGATTTAAAAAAAATGATATTTTTAAAAAACTTTTATCTGTAAACAAGTCTATTGCTTAGAAGCTCTAGCTGAATTTAGCTATTTTTTAATAACGATATATATATTTGTATCAATATATGATATGGCTTTCGAAATTAAAGGCTATTAATAACTATTAAAGTTAAGGCTAATTATATTAATGATTACACGCTTCAGTGGCCGTGTGGTCTAACTCGCTACTCTCGTGTTGGACTAGGCTGCTGAAGACGAGGAGATCGGGGTTCGATCCTGGTCGGGTGCACTGAGGGTAATTTTCTTAAATGGTTTTCCACTCTTCCTCTACGCAAATTCAGGTGTATTTCCTCTAAATTAAGCCTCCAAATCCCTAACTCATTAATGTAATTAGTACATAGGCGTTTAACCCGAATGAATAGTAAGACGTGGTGCTAAAATTTCAATTTATATTAATGGTTAAAAATAAATAAATTCTGAATGAAATTGATTTAGTGATTATGGGTAAATTCTATTCCTTTATAAAGGATAATATCCTTAACTTTTTTTTATCGATAGGATTAGTTCCCCAAGAAATATCTTTATACTATATACCATCTAGGAAGTGTTATTCTAGACAAATTATTACAAGGACGAAAGGGTTTGATTTTTTGATTTTATTTAATAATCCCCTCTGTACTTCATATTTAAGATTAGTTTGAATTGTGCTTTAATAAATAAAGTATCTTTGGGCATTCTATTGTGCATGTGCTTTATTTATTATGAATAATAATATATTATCCAATATAGATATTTATTTAATTTATGATAAGCAATATATGGATATAAGAAGCTTTCTCTATACTTTCTCATGTTTATTTGGTGAGTTTTTAAAGGAAAACATATTTAGACAGTGTTATAAATTGTTTGTTGAATGAATTTCAGTATAAATATTGAGATGAATTGTTTGTTGAATGAATTTCAGTATAAATATTGAGATGAATTAAACATTTATAATATTTATCAAAATTAATAGCTAATAACTAAAACAAACATAAGAGTGACTTAATTTTCAATTCTTATTCAAAAAAGAGAATTTTTTTCGGCCAAGGCCTTAAAAATAATATTGTTCAAGTAGATTCAAGACTTTGGTTTTAATCAGTATATTAATCATAGAATAACTTCAATTATATTACTTTTAATTGTGTATTACTATAAAAAGAGTTAATTATTAAAAAATCTATTTTTGGTCAGTTTGAGTCTGCTCATTTAATTGCTATTCAAGAACCAAGAAACAAACCAGTCCTAAAGCAAATGACCACAAAAACCTATAATTAGAGAAAATAAAATTTCTCCATTTGTAGTAGTTTGGCCAAAGTAGTCTGGATAATGTTTTGAAATGAGGGGTAGTCGAGTCAGATTTAAGAGAGAGAGTTTTAAAATTATGGTAAGTGTTGGTGGGAATTGGTTTGTGCCACGCTTGAATTCTGCTAATGATAACCTGCCATGCAACCGTAAGGAAATGGCCATCTGTTGAATGGCGATTTTTGAGGTCAGAAGCGGCCGGAATCTATCCACCTTTTGTCTGTCAAGGGAAGCGAATATTTTCACGCGAGCGATGAATAGGCGTGTAAAATGAACGGATAGTTTTTGATCACAAGCGTCTTTGGCAAACAACCATGTATGTCTTCAAATTATTTCTATTATATATGTCATCTGGCATTCAGAATTTTCTCTGAGGTTGCAGTCAATCAATATATCAGCTCAAATTAACTAGAGTGAATATTTGAAATCATTTCAGATTTAAATGTGTGGGAGGAATATGTATCTAAATGTCCTACTTACTTTTTATTTGAATTCGAAATTTTACTATGGGCATGATTTTAAAATGTTAAAATAATTGTAATTTATTTTGGATTTAATTTATTGTAAGTGGAAGAAAAGTTTAAGGCCTTAACTTTACCAGATAAATTAAGGAAATCATAATTATTATTTAATCTGACCTATTAATATTAAACCAGTAATACTTTTTAATTTTAAGTTAAAGTGGTGACTCATATGAGTATGTGGGTGATCAGGCCTTGCCTGTCCATATAATTACTTTTAAGAGGAATATTATTTTACCAAAATTGGTTTGAAGAAACAATATTTTTTTTAGTAACAGTCATAATAACTTGCTGCAGTTTTTCTTATTAAAATAGGTGAATTAATGTATCATCTCATCTAAAGAAAATAATGTTACGCTCCGGAAATGCAATGCAATACCAAGAAATTGTTGGAAGTAGGAGCTTTAGAATGGGTGGTAAGATGAGAAACACAACTTCATTGTCAATATTAGCAAAGCTCTCTCGATTTAAGTTTAATTACGATTGATCGAATGTACTCCTAGGTGATTAGGAAAGAGGAAGGGAGAAAGCGGGGATCATAATATTACAGTATCAGTTTTAAGAATGTATTTACACCCTGGAAACACGCCAATAGTGAGTTTCATTGGCAGAAATGTAGAAGAGTTTTGTAAATTTTGAAGGGAAAGGTTAAGATGAGACACACTATACGTTGCCGTAATACGGCTTCCGGTAAGACTTGAGGTCAACTTCCCGGAAATAGAGGTGTTCTAGTATCGGATTTACAGGAAGGAAAAGGTCACCGGGCTATGTATACATTATCTACAGTACGATGAACTTAATTCCATCTCGCTGTGAGTCAATATTTAGCGCAATCTCAAATATACATCGCAATGTTTGTTGACCCCAAGGCGTGAAAATCCTCTTGATTAACATAATACGTCATTTCCAAAGAGTAGACTCTAAGGAAAACGACAACATTTAAAACCCAACACTAAGCCTATATGTATACGTAATGGTTGTTTTATTAAATAAATATTTGCTTAAAGACACGTTTATCACTTGGTGAATTCTAATACATTTGGCCGCAAGTATAGTGGATCTAGCTTTGAACAAAGAAAATGGGGTTCAAATTTTACTTCATGCAAAAAAATATTTTCTTCATTTTTTCGTGTTTTTTTTTCCTCTTACTACAATGTGAATTTGAGTACAGTTGATGTTAATAAAGTTTTTATTTCCTCTTCTATTCAATTAAATTCACAGTTATTTGCTGTCGAGACTATTAGTATCGAATTCAATATTTGCTAGATTCTGTAGTTCTCATTAAATTAGCTCATAGTCTGATCGATGATTGTGTACAAGCGGCAACGTTGATGGAGGGGCTGTTACTCGTTACTTGGTCTTTGGAGGACGGGTATTGGATCCCAGCTGGTTATATTGGGCCGGTAAAAAGTCTTGATTCACTAGACGGGAATGTACTAGAACATTGTTTCCTTCGTTTAAGTATAAAACGTTCAATTTAAAGTCATTACACACAATTACAAATGTATTCACTGCATCATTTTTTTTGGTGGTTTGTCAAATGTATAGGAAGGGTAGAGAAGGGGGTAGTTTATCCATTAGTAGACCCCGCAATCCCTTCAATTATTGCTGACCCCGATAACAAAGAACAAGCGCCACGTCTCCTTTAGAATTGATTCACTTACTTTTTAACTTTTACTTTCTCACTTTTTGGAATATTTAACGTGTGCTTTAGGAACTGACTGGTTATATCAGCACAAGATTTAAAACTAGCTTAATTATTTAACAGACTCAACACTAAGTGCCATGGATGTTAATTCGTCATTGTGAAAGGATCAGCCACAATTTAACGAATTATACATATTTTTACCATACAGAGAATTTTAACTTGGGACGCTTTCTTTTCAATAGATGGACGTGATAGCTGACTCAAATTGGGTGACAGACTCTTATAGTAGAAATGTAGGGATTTTTGCAGTTTTTATACCAACACATTCTTTGTTCAAGTGAAATCAGTGTCTCCAATAGAAACATAAAGTTTTAACTTTCTTATAATGGTGACCTCAACAGTTTTTGGAATAATTATAGTGTTCTGAAATTTATTAACAGCTTTTTTCTTTATTAAAAAAAAATCTCACCTAATTCCGCTATCCTAATGATAAATACTCAACAACTGGTGGTATTACCATGCGAAGAAAGTTAAAGTCAATGTATCTACTGAAGAAAATTTGTATTTTTTTATGTTTCTACCATATAATATATCAATATATTGGACATAATGGCTATTAATGACTTTACCTAAGGATTAAAGATGAGGAGGTTGGCTTGGAGAAATTTCTATATCACTTGCGGGAAGAAAAAGCTGCTGTAAAAATCGCACTTTAAAAACCACACCTATAGAAACATGCTGAAACTCAAATCGCATTCTCTTCGTCAGCAAAATTTAAGTTCCGTTTGTTTCTATTGCCATATACCACTTGACCATAATAAAATACAATGTTTAATTAGTAGTTCTCCCTAGAAATAGTTTAATTGGTAGCTAAGGCTATAAATTGAACACGTGGATTCTCTAGTAAATATTAAAATTCAACTAAAACAATAGGTGTAGTTGTTTCATGGTAAATTTACCTTTTTTTTACCAGTTTATAAATAACAAAAAAGGAGTTAAATATTTATAAAATTTCACAAATAGGGTAAATCCATTTTACTTGTCAGAGTGAGACGAATAAATATCAAAATATGTTAAAGGTAAATTTTCAACTGTCATAAAAGGCCAAAGTTAACATACCTAGTTTTGGACTAGTCTATAAGATTTCAAAAGATCAAAGATTACCAAGTTCGTCAATGATCTCTAAACCAAATCATCATTCCACAAGAAATACGGAAATAAGATTTGCTGTGCTTACACTCAAACAAAGCGCCATTCAATTTAAGCGCCCCGTCTCACCACTTCCAAGATATTTCTCTTTGAAAAGTTCTTGCTCAGGATGGGGTGTTGGAGAGGAGGAAAGCGAAGGGGTTGGTTAAGTGCAGAGGCTGTTGGTTGCAAGGGTGGAGCGTCCCCAAGGGCGCGAAAAGGTTTGAGCTGGCGGTACTGCCATGTTGGAAGGGAGAGAATCTGGCAGCGTCGTGCCCGGATGTCGGATGTTTGCGGTCCCGCATCTTGCCTGTGACGTCACACAGCTTGTCACAGCCACACCCTCTCTGCCCTCCCGTTCATTCACCCACTTGCAGGCCCCTTCTTATCCCTGTACCCCTCCCTTCCATTAGGTACTTGTTTCAACCCTCACGAGATACACCCCTTAAATTATAACTAAATCGGAGGGGAAGTGTAAGAAAGCGTACTTTACTTTGACTTAGGAAAATCGGATTAAACGTCTGATTAGATGTACCAATTGTTTTATCCCGATAACGAGGTCAAACTTTATACAGATGAACATCAAAGCTTTTTCCTAAGTAATATTTTTTTTTCATCCTATTCCGTTGATAACAACTTTTATGCACATTTACAAAAACACATATATTATATATATTACATAGAGGTGCCAAATCAAATTAATTTAAAACCCTTCATTGCTGAATTAAAGATCAATACAATTTAAACATTGCTAAACTTATATTATTGCATCTATATATATAGGCTAACAGATAATTTAACCTATAATAAAATGGAATTATTTTATTTTATACGGATATCAATAAGTGAGATAATTTTTTTCAAATTTAAATGTGTTTTATGAAGTCTAATAGATTCAATTTAATTGGTAAGTTTATGTGAATACAATAGGAAGTAGGAATAAATCAAAACTATATATTTATACTTTTCAAAGTTTAAAATGTATTTCGCCAAACAAATGTACACTTATCATTGAAATAATAAGGTATACTTAAAACAAATAATAATCTAGATGATACAAAGTTTTTTTTTAGCACCTTGTCTTACCACCCCTTCAGCTTAAACGCCTATGTAATAATTACTTTAATGTGTTAGGGATGAGAAATGTTGAATTTAAAGGAAGTGCACCCGTATTTTCTAGTCTATTGTGTGCAAAACCTTTTAGGAGAAAACACATTCAGTGCACCCAAATGGAATCGAACCAAGATCTCCATGTCATGAGCATCCGGTATATTATGATAGTAGCGTCTTAGACCATGCAGCTCTGAAGCGGTTAGTACGAAGTTGATTGGAAGGTGAGCCGTCTGCTTACAACTTCAAATAATGATCGGATCAGATATTTCTGGTAAACTATAACATTTTTATTAAGTATAAAATAGGCATCAATAATCTAAACAATTTGAATTTGTATGAATTTATTAGTCAGGCCTAAAATGTAACTATTGAATAAGCAAACCCCACTCATACAAAATCTTGCAATTCCACTAAATAAAATATAGACAAAAATTGTTTAAAAAAGAATATGTTTAGCCGTTTGGTCTAAGTTTATCTTCCCGTATTCACAAATAATGAATATATAATAGGTTCAACTTTATTATATTATCTAAAATTATTTGTGTTGCTTAATTCAGCATTCGTAGTTCGTTTCAATTTATTTGGGGCTTTTAAAATTGTGTGTGTTTGATGTTTCCAGATAGATTAAACATCACAAATTCTATGAAAACTCTCACAGAGTGTTTTACCATTTTTATTGACTATAAAATTCAATGAAAACTTTTTTCCTTATGATAAGGATGTTTAATTAAATTTTATTGTAAGTAACATTTTTACAAAAATACATAAATAGTGTTGTGAAAATGGGGTCAAGTTTTTTTTCGTGTGGTATACGTTTTACAGCATTCGTCTGGTTTCTATTTTATTTTCTAACAAGATTGAAAGCTTTGTCACTCTCAGTCACAAAAGAGAGGTCATTGATTTGTATGGTCAGCGACAAAATTGTATTGGTTAGCTACTTTTTTCTATAGTACTTGTATCAGTCACATCGCTGGAAACATAGGTTACACTTCATGCTGATATTGTACGGGGTTTCTTTATGATAGGGAGGTCAGGGTTTGAATCAATACCAAATAAAATGGTTTGAAAAAATAAGTTTCTACTTCCTCTAAGAGAAAATGTGGGCACATTTCCTATAATTGTATCTTTATCATACCTTTACCATGAGCATTATTATAATACTTATAGCCCGGACAAAGAGTAAGACATGGCGGAAAAATAAAGGTAGCCATATTGGGATTATTCTGCTAATGTTTTATACGGAGTTGGAAGTGAAGGGTCATTTGTGTCCTTGATCTTTTGAGAGAAGATATTGTATCTTACAAGCTTACAAATCAGACAATTTACAGACATTAGAATAAATTATATTTTAAAAATAATTTGAAACTAGAATTTCAATTAACTATATATATCCATAGCCTATTACAGAAATGTGAAATGTCACATCTAATTTTTCCCGCAAAATCTTAAAAGGTAATTTACATAAGCGGATATTTACAATGTTGTTAATACATCCGAAACTATTTGAGTTATTAAATAACTTATCATTTAAAAGTTTTGGTAAACCATACAATTAAATATAAACTTTATTTGAAATACATTTTCATAAAATCAAAAGTTGATGTGTTGGTCAATATATTTTTTGGGGAAATTGGTTGTTATGTTTTTGTTAGTTTATGCTTCTTTGTGGAATGTGATACTCTTTTTGCTATTGTAGGTCTACAACAATATATATTATTTTGTTTCACATATCTTACAAGCTATAAGTATAACTTATATAAAGGAGCGAGAAAGTCTATGCGGTGCTCCGAACCATTTGTTCAATGTAAGAAAGGCATAAAACTACTAAAAATATTAAAATATTTCTTAAACGGGGTTTGAAGTTCCTCTCTTGTTTTACATCCTTTATCCAGATGTGTTTATATACAATTATTCAAAATGAATCTCATTTTGTTTCCCGAGACTCTGTTATTCAATTCGTTAACAAAAAAATTCCTGGTTTAAAGTATATGACTATAACCTGTCAACGGGAATCTTAAAAATTTGTGATAAAGATAAACTTCACTCGTACCCTTAACCTCTTCTTTCGATTCCAAAAGGGACCAGAATGAAGATACCCAAACAACGTATCCAAGTTTAAACTTGCACAACTTGGGCAATATACCTCGCCCTTGGCCGTGACACATGAAATATTCATATGGTTTAAATCCCTCTCTCCCTTCGTCCAACTCAAAGCGGTTTTAGGGAGGGGATGAGGGAGGGTTATCTGTTCTCCTCTGGTGCCACAGACTCGCCCCTCGGTTCGATAGCCATCGGCCCTTATTACACCGGCGGTTTTGTTGTTGACAGGTGAAGTATGACGTTGAGCAGTTTGCGAAGGACCTCTGGTTTCGATCAATACCACCCACCCGTCGAATTGTCAGTCCCCCTACAAAGTACAAACATCATCTCCCTCTCTCTTAATCTACAAACGTCATAATTACCGTATAGTGCAAAATTTAGACTTAATTTGATCATTTAGTCTGAGCCCTGGAAAAAATATATATTTTTTGATTTTTTTACGATTGAACATTTGTAGCTTCTTTCGGAAGACTTTTTTTTTTCCAACATTGAAAACATTAGTTTAACTATGTTATTAGTGTTATTTAATAATTAAAGATCTTATCTATAAAAATGTACAGCGTTAGATCATATCGAATGAAAACCTCTAAGTTGAACTAGTCTCTTTTTCAAGTTGTTAGATATGTCCATTCTTGGGAAAATTGGGCTCTAGTTTGAACATGTGAGTTGAAAACAAGGTAACACAATTTTGAATAATCGATTCAAGCTTAAGTGATTTTTTATTTTTAATATACAAGATCATCCTACACATAATACAATTATTTTCTATAGGATATCGACCCATATGTAAGGACCAGAGGTCAGGAAGCTCATATAAATTTCTAATCTTTAGATAACCTTGATTTGACCCCAGAGATTGAATAAATATAATAAATGGATTTGATCAGTGAAATAAATCTTTAACTATGCTGACAGATTTTTAAAGAGAGAAAGGGCAATATAAAAAATTAATTAGAAAATGTGATTAGAATATACCCCAAGGAAAAGATTAAAGTATATATACATATAGCTATAAAATGGATCTGTGAAAATATTAAACAAATAATACAAAATATGGATTGTAAAGGAAAGTAGTGTTAGGAAAAATGCTATCGTAAATTGAGAAATACATTTTCAGAAATGCAGTTTCTACTGGAAATGGACAGTTATAACAAAAGTAGATTGATTCAATATTAGGTTACCCACTTCGGTGGCTGCGTGGTCTAACGCACCTATCTCATGTTGGACTAGACCACCAAAGACGGGAAAATTGGGGTTCGAAACTGGTTTGGTTCACTGAGGGTGGTTTTCCCTAAGGGGCTTTCCACTCTCCTTCTACGAAAATGCGGGTGCATTTACTTTCAATTAAGCCTTTCTAATCCACAAACACTTAGTTTAAACAGTACATAGGCGTATAACCTGAACGGGTAGTAAGACGTGGTGCTAAAAAAATAATTATAGTATTGAGTAACAATATTAATTCACATCAGTGGTCACATTGGATAGGGTGTCACTCCTGCATTAGATTGAATCGCTGCTCACGGAAAGGCTGATGTCCGAATCTCGGATGGGCTTACTGAGGGTGGTTATCCTTGATGGTCTCCCACTCTTCCTTCCAAAGGATGCAGGTACATTTACTAGCGGGTAACCCTGGCGGGCAACAAGGAGCAATGCGAAAGACTCAAAACAATTGGATTGAAATATATTTCTGGCTTTTTTAAAATCATTTTATGATCATTTTACACTTTGCATAATGTTCCAAAAAGATAATTATTATATTCTGAAAATTGAAAAATGACACCTGGACACGGGAATCGAACCCGGGACCTCTGGCTTAGTACGCCAATGCTCTAACCACTGAGCTATCCAGGATTCGTCTCGTGCCCTGGGTCATTCTTCACTCATATTTTAAGGCAGAGTCTATGATGGACTGGCGGAAATCGTCGGCTACAAGTATGTGATTATATTAATATCACGAGCCATCGGATAACGCAGCCATCTGCGACTCGGTAGTTGGCTGTTATGCTGCCATTTGCACAATTATTAAATTGTACGGGATCGCACATATATTAAGAATTAATAGCCAGAGCTATTATTTATGCTTATTAGTAGGGAATTACTCCACTAGATATCATATTCTGAAAATTGAAAAATGACACCTGGACACGGGAATCGAACCCGGGACCTCTGGCTTAGTACGCCAATGCTCTAACCACTGAGCTATCCAGGATTCGTCTCGTGCCCTGGGTCATTCTTCACTCATATTTTAAGGCAGAGTCTATGATGGACTGGCGGAAATCGTCGGCTACAAGTATGTGATTATATTAATATCACGAGCCATCGGATAACGCAGCCATCTGCGACTCGGTAGTTGGCTGTTATGCTGCCATTTGCACA
>CABFWB010000025.1:111757-156358 GCA_902151455.1 Timema bartmani | reverse complement strand
TATTAATATAATCACATACTTGTAGCCGACGATTTCCGTCAGTCCATCATAGACTCTGCCTTAAAATATGAGTGAAGAATGACCCAGGGCACGAGACGAATCCTGGATAGCTCAGTGGTTAGAGCATTGGCGTACTAAGCCAGAGGTCCCGGGTTCGATTCCCGTGTCCAGGTGTCATTTTTCAATTTTCAGAATATGATATCTAGTGGAGTAATTCCCTACTAATAAGCATAAATAATAGCTCTGGCTATGAATTCTTAATAATTATTATTGTAAATTAATTCTATATTACAGCATTTTTTACTGTTAATAAATTTGTTTTAATAATAATAATTATTATTATTATTCAGCTTAACTATCAATAAGTTTTTTCTACTATTGCGTGGATAGTTTTTTTTTCCTTCCTACGTTTTAAAATTATTTATCCAATAATTATTTTAATTAAAATTATGTTTATGATATTATTGGTTTCTACGATTTGATTAACGTGTGATGGGCGCTTTAAACAAACTAAAGGGTGGTATTTAAAAATAGCTATATATTTTTATTTTAGCTTCGCATTCCCACACCCGTTCAGGTTGTACGCATATGTGCTAGTAACGCTAATTAGTTAGGGATGAGGAAGGTTGGATTTTGAAAAAGTGTACCTGCATTTACATGGAGGGAGAATGGTAAACCATTTTTTAAAAAACCACCCTCTGTACACTCGACTGGTATTTGAACACCAATCTTCCTGCCATCTGAAGTCTAGTCTAACATGAGAGTGACACCTTAGAACATNTAGAACATGCTACCACCGAGGTAAATGATGATTTTGTTAGTGATGTAATTTTTTTTAAATTAATGAATCTTAAAAATAGTCACTAAGTGATAGTGTGTAACATATTTTGTAATGTCTCCCCTACCATGTAAAAACTATCTGAGCTTTAGGCGTCGTCTTTAAAGTAAATATTTTTACTGTGTCTCCTTCGTAAACCCGGCCATCCACCATTACTGGAGTGTCCATCAATAGCTTGGCAATGGCATCACTCAGTCTTCTCTTGACACACATATCCGGACGGCGTCTTCTTGCAAACAGACGTCGAGACGGAGTAGCTGAAGGGAGGGTCAGGCGTCGGCCGGCGTCGCTAGCTCGCAATAAAATCATCCTCGTCTTAGTTACGCGCTAGAGGCCTTTATAGTTGCCTCCATCCTACCTTCTTCTTCATCTTCTCCCTGCTTGGAAAGTCGTTCGACTTAAGATGGAGAAAAAATAGGTTTTTTTTTGGATCAGTGTCAGATTTCAGGAGTTTAATTTAAATTTAAATTATAATTTGACAGAATCCAACTTGCTTAGTAAAGAACTAGTTTAACATTACTATAACATATTGAGTAAAAGTATGTACGTATGATTTCAGGAGAAAAACATGTAAACGTTTTATAGATATAATTCTACAGGTTTTATTGTCTTCAATTATTTATTTAATTGTGTAGATTTAAGCCTAGAGGAACATAGACGTCTCTATAGAGAATTTGCTCATTAAAATTTATACCAGATCAAAACTGAGATCTTTAAAAGTAGCTACATTACTTTTTTAAATTAGTAGTTTTATAATTTAGAAGACAAACCATTAGGCTTATCTTCAATTTCCTACCGATATTTAATGTAGCTATACTTTTTCTTTAGGATGTTGACTCTAAAAGCTCTGAATCTTTGAAACTTTTTAAATATTTAGCTTGTCCCTATGGTCTTTGTTCACTACCTGCATTAACTTATTAGTTGCAAGGATAAGTATGTCAATTCAGTGAATAATCATTTATACTATAGAAAAATAAACACTACATTATGAAACTATTTTTAAAAAACAACAAATATTTCATCCCCACCTATTGTTCCCTTACCTCATCATAGGCTATTCACAAACGATGTAAATGAAATAAAAGTTTTTACAAAGGAGCAAACAGAATATTAATCTTCAAGGGCCGTGCGGGGTGAATGTCTATTATTCATATTCAGCTTTATTACTTTCCGACCACATCAAAACCGATATTGTTTTTTAATTTTATTTTACATTTATATAAAATTCATAAACACTTAGATTTCATGGACTAGGAAAAATACAAATATGGGAAAGGTACATGTAAGCGTTATTTAGTCTGAACTGGAGAGTTGAGTTCAACCACCTGTCGGGTCATCTGGGGTTTTACTTATTCAAAGAATGATGTGCACTCTTTTCGGATGAATTCCGATGTCTCTACATTAACTATATTATTTTAGTGTCTCAAGTTTTTAGTTTACCAAAGTGTAACGTTTAAAATAAAGCGATATTATACAATCAAAAATAAAACCAACTTATGTGTAAAAAAAAGTCTAAAATAATCTTTATATACAATTATTATGCTTCTATAGGCTATTATTGACACAATACCCAGTTCTTGAAATATAAATCTACCATTTATTTCAATGAGATTTAAGTATTTTCACATACCTGGGCATGTTGAAAGGATGACTGTGGATCGAGTGACAAAGTAAATATATAATGGTAGAGTGTGTTTTTATCAAAGGAAGGATAGGCTATGTGAGAGGTGGCTAAATTTTGTAGACGAATATGTGAAAAAGAGAAACATTAAACGTTTTTAGAATTAAAGAGCATCTATTATTCGGTTTCTGGATGTTGTTGAAGACAAGAATGTATGTAGTTCAAAATTATCTGTAACCATCTAAAACTTAGCTATAATTTTTTAATAGAAAAATATAAAGCACGTGAACAAAGGTATGAGACACGTCTATTATGGATGACTAGTAACGGGAGGTTGAGTTTAAAATCCTGATCCAGCGTACCGAGTGTTTCTTAAATTATTTGCCACTCTCCTTCCAGGCAGGCATGGATACATTTAATATAAATTCTACCTTCTTCATCCTTGCCCTACTAGCATAAATATGCTGGTACAGGAAAAATTTACAACACAATTACAGACTGAATAACTGGGTTTGCAATTAGTTGACGCCCTTTCAAGAGGAAATCTTATCAGGAAAATATGTATGAAATGTAGTCAACGATAGAAAATATTTCAGTGGATACCATGTGCGAAGAGCCCCTATAACTAGAAAGCATACATTACAAATGGGGAAATCATAAGATATTACGCTGTTTCCAGCTTCCAACTCGTCGTTCCACGTCGTACCAATTTGATCTGATCAAGATTCCGCTAATATGGTTTCCAATTAGACTGCTTACGTGTAGTTTGTCACTACTTCATTCCACGGCTAAGTTGTATTTCCCACTGGAAGTTGATAAAATCATTAATGTAAAAACTACTTGTGAACAAGAAGGGAGATACATTTTGATGTAAACAGAAATAACCCAGTGTAGCGTGAACAATGACGTACTTTTCTCATTGTCTATAGGGCGTGTGTGTTTCTCCTGTGTTCCAGAAAATGACATGCTAATGGCAATGCCAACATTGTAAATACCCACCTCGGTGGCGTAGTTGGCTAACGCGCTAGTCGTGTTGAGCCCGACTGCTGAGGACGGGGAGATCGAGGTTCGAATCTCGGTCGGGTGAACTGGGGGTGGCCTTTTCTAAATGGTTTTCCACTCTCCCTCCACGCACATTCGGGTTCACTTCCTCTAAATTCAACCTTCCCAATTCCTAATCCATTAGTGTAATTAGTACTTAAGCGTATAACCCGAACGGGTAGTAAGACGCGATGCTAAATAAAAAATAAAAATAAAAACATTGTAAATATCCACGATTGGGAAGAATTTGAATGTGAATAAAGGACTTACTTTATTATTTTACGTATAGTTTTGGTGTAATACCATGTGATGCGTGTGTGTTTAGATTTAATAGATTTATTTGACATGAAAACTCTGAAAATAAACATATATTTGACAAAATCTTAATAAAAAATTGAATTCCTTTATCTTGTTGCAGACAAATAATTGTGATTGGTATTCTTGACTTGATTTTAAATATATAATATATACATACCTTATATATAGCTTAGTTGTATACATATTATTTGGGAAGGATCTTTATTTACTTTATATTATTAATTATAATTTCTAGAGCCATTTAATTTATATTTGTTTACAATAATAATAATAATAATAATCGACTTTAATGGCGAAGTTAAGGCTACCTACTTTTCTTACACTTAACCAATATAATTAAAATGAAGTTTAACAAAATGATATCCATAAAAACACACAAATAATGAAATAGAAAAGCTAGAGGTAGAATACACATGGATTACATAAAATGGATTTGTATTGATTCTATGTTAAGTTTAATCCTATTAGAAAATTTTATGATCTCACATTTGATCGGAAAATCTTGTATACAAGTTAGATTTAACTAAACATATTAAGGTTTTTCTTAAGTAAAATTATTTTCTCTTTATGCTGCTCAATGATTATTGTCACATTATAAAAATAAAATTTTATTTCACTATAGTAGTGAAAAGTAACATGAATCATTTTACTTCGGAATGTATTTTGTAACAGGTTTTTATTTATAGTCAAAGTACTAACCTTTGTTTCACAAGTTGTTTGATGAGTGTGAAATACAAAAAGGAAGTTATTATGTTACCGAAATAATAATAGGCATAAAAAAAATACAACTAAATTAGGATCTCCAAAATATAACGGTATGAGGATCAATTTGTGGTCACATCTTGCCTGATCTATCGAGAAAGTTGGATAAGTTCTTTTAATTAAAAAACATTGTATCTTGTATCTATATCAACTGTTAGGAATTTTATTGTACTACCCACAGTTAAAGTACCCAATGTTAATTTAAATAACTTAATACTTGTTTTTGATCAATTTTAAACACAAAGTTTAACCAAAATATAACTAGTATAGTTCATGGCTAGAGAGTAGACATTTTGATCGAAATCAGGCCAAAAACATCTGGAATCGTTAACCGATAATTCTATTTTGGTGTTTTGAATGAAATTTTATTATAAGAAAAAACAAAACGAACACGTTATTAGCTAATTATAAATTAACAGTAAGATACTTTTGTGTGCAATAATTAGTGTATTCCTGAACATCAACTCATGTTCCCACACAGTACTGTGACAATGAGTACAGGGATTTGAAGGCATGACGTGGCCCGTGGAAGCCACAAACCCTGTTGAAAACCATTGCGGTCCTTTGAACACGTGTGCAGGGAGTCGTAAGAGGGCGAGTGAAACCCACGCCGAGGATCGTCACGTGACGCGCGGTATGTTACCGACCGGCCGGACAACGGTTCATGTTGAAGTACCACGTTACCGGCGGTCAGCGTCGGTGTTGACGCGCTGTTGCCAAACATGGCGGTGTCCATCACTCAAGAGAGGTTTGCGTATGTTATCATTTTCCCAGCCACAAAGTTAACGTGTGGTTGATGATAACATTTTAATCGACCCGCCCCATGCAACAACTTTATAAAAGTCCTTAGTCTAGCTTTGTATCGAAACTTGTAAAAGTACTAGGTGCTTTTATATAAATAAAAGGTAGTGATTTTATTTATGAAATAACATAATAAAAATTATCAAACCGATTTTCTTATATATTAGAAAAATCCTGAATAAAGCTGTTACATTTAGGACTAAGCCGCGGGCAATTGAATGAAGTGTTAATGTTGAAATTTATCTTCTAATATTAAATGAGAATTTACTAACATTTACAAACAAAAAAATTAAACTTTTACTCTTATTTATCACATACTAAAATATATACTCGTGATTGAAACTAGATATGTAAATGTATTCATTTTTAATTGTTTTATTCAACACGATTTAAAATGTTTATAAATACTATTTTAAAAGTTGAGATAATAACAAATTATAACAAAATAAATAAGTACATTTTTATAAAATTACATATGGACGTGGGAACCGAGCCCTTTTCGATCGAATACACAGATAGTAACCACTATGTAATATTTTTTCCGTCATATTAAATATACTTAGAAAAGTATAGCAACACACATACCCACTGATAAAACACACGAACATTGATCTTACAACTATCTCCAATCCTTTTTATTGATCTGTTTGGGATATGATTAGGACCTATTGTTTTTACCCAAAATTATTTCTAATTCTTTTCCCATGAAAAATATTACCTTTTAAAATTTAAATATATTTTTTCATTAGATGTTTCCATTTGTTAAAAATCCCTGTTGAGCATTTGGTACCAAAACAATTTGTTTTCAAGATTTAAATTATTGAGGGATATTTAAATTTACAGTTGGTTCTTTACTATATAATGACACAATAAACTAATTTGATCGACATAAAAATATTATTATGTAACCGAATGTCACCAAATGTTCCCCCTTTGTGTGCGTGGGCCTAAATCATCAGGATGGGTTGCGGCTGAGGATTGGGGATGGTGACTGGAAATCTGACTATATGGTTTCGTAATTGATGTTTGTCTTGGTATTTACAGTTTTTATTGAACTACTATGCGTTAGTACAAAGTGTGATGTTGATAAAAGTACTAAAGGATATGAATTAATTTAAAAATACTATTTAGAAGCTTGTGGCAGAACCAAGTATTGCAAGGAATGCATAACCAATAGCCTGACTGACTCCTAGGTGACCCGACCTGGACATGAACCCCGGTACCTTGGGACTCAAACGGTAGCCCCTCATTATTCGTACTTGGCATCCTAACGCGCGTAGCTCCCAAAATGGGCTGCGTGACCCTATTAGGTTCGATGGTTAGTTGTCAGCTTAGTTAGCTTAGGAACATTACTATTTGATCTGCCGTCTGGCCTGGTTTACTGTAAGGAAAGCAGACACTCTGTTTATGTTGTCAGCGTATATGTTCTATTGTTTCCTAACTAATCAAAACACTTTGCAATACTCGTTTTGTCACTTAGAATCCGCAACACAACAAATGTTATACAACCACGCCGTGTTGATTACAATTAGTAGATTTATTATTTTAATACATTTTAAATTGTTTCTAACTGTCCAACAGGGATTTCTGCTTATTTTTTTATAATGAGCTTGGACCTATAAGTCAGTATTCAACCCTCAGTGATGACAACATGTGAGTATATTTTTTTTAAATAAAATAAAATTTAGAATTATTTTTCACTAATTATTCAAGGGGGCTCTGAGTATATTTCCTTAAAATTCCACTTATTCGTTTTCCTTTATTTTAGTTTTATTAAGTCATTGCTAAGGGATTATTTAAATAAAATTGAGGGAGGGGATTTAATTATTTTCTACGAGGGTGAAAAGGGGGGGGGGGGGCAGAATCCATCTTACGTTAGGTATATTTTATAACTGTTTATGGTGAAACACATTTTTGTCAGAAAATATACATATTAATTATAAAATTTCCCTTGAATTTTTACTAACAGCAATTAAAGTACTCTAAAATTTTATAACACTCGCTTTATTATCAATCCTTATGTCTAATTATAACCAAACCATTAATAAACTATAATTNGGGGGGGGGGGGGGGGGGGGGTAGAAAATCTCCCGATCGATTAAATGTAAGAAGGAGGAGTAAAATATTATGAAAAAAGCCTAACGTAATTTAGGATTTCCCTAAGCAATGTCACTAAAAACACCAACAATTATAAGCCTTACTGCACCTAATGAATTTAGCAAAAAATATTAAGCTTGGAAATATGTTCATTATGAGTTGTTAATGTTGAGTCTATTTATTAGCTTGAAAACATTGAAAATTTCTTTATTGTTTCACATCACGTACATTCATTAGCATTAACAGTACTACCAATTAGTATGTTTTCAACAATGGTGATGTATCTGATTCTTTATGAAGATGTAAGCTGCATTCATAAATAGGATTAAGAAAAAAGTTAAAAAAGAAAATGTTTTAAGGACACGTTATACTGTAGATGTTAATATAATTTAAATGGTAATATAACTATATCTTGTAGGTCTAAGTTTTTTATACGAAAATATTATTTACGTCTACCTCCAACAGAAGTCTTTAATGGCTTCCGTTTACATTGTTCATAGCTTAGCGTGTCTCGGCTTGATTATTGCAATGAAGTACACCACGCAGATGAGTTTCATTTTCATGTTGATTACAAAATAATTTGAAACATATTTAAAAAAATCACCTCAGTGTAAATTATAATAAAAATGATCACATGAAAATGTATTATCCGTGTTTTTAGTAAATTTATATATATTACAAAGAGAAATTAATTTCAAAGGAAGAATCAACATTCACTTATTTATTTATATTTAACTTTATTTTAATTTTAATTGCACGCAACATTATTTAATTAAATCCACTTTTGAAGTTTTACTTTTTGTTTGTATTAATAATTAAATATTGTAAGAGGTATTTAAAACTGCCTGATATCTCTAAAACGGCGCCTTAAGTGGGAATCATCATTGAGTGTTGATCTTGTTTTGTTGTAAATCCCACTATAACTAATTTATAAATACTATTCCGGTTTATGATTGGACTATTTTTTTCAACCTATTATACTCAAGAAGAACCAGTACTTTGTCAAAGGTAGGCCTAATAAAATAATGTCTGAGTACTTCCAAAATTATATAAAAAAATCAATGAGCTATTTGTTTCAAAATGTATATGACATAACCAATTAAAAAGATTCTAAAAATTTGTATTGCATTAAACTATATTAAAGTTTGTACATAATATACCAAACTCTGTTTCAAACCGACCCAATATAAGTATAGAGCTATAAAATATAGGGATATTAGGTAATAAATTAACATTCGCTTTCAGATGGAATGGGAAATCACAATTTATATATTTACCCACATAATAATTACTTTGAAATGAACTGGTGACTCATGAGTTAGATTCCAACTCAGTAACCTTGTGTTCATATTAAACATTTTCTTCAATACTGAACTCAGCTACAAGTTTTTTACTATCTTAATATAATAGGTTTTAAGGAAATGCACCTGTGTTAAAACAGAAAGAGAGTGGGAAAATCGCGTCGACAAAATACGTGCTGACAATCATCTGCATTTCACTTGGCCTAGGTTTGCGTCTCGACCTCTCAATCGGTGGGAACACATTTCTATTGCAATCTTGACACCTATACGCTAAGGACCACGCACGTACCCACAAGGGTGGGTTTTAACTGTTGTTAAAATATATTCCTTTTATAGTTTTTTTTTTGTAGCAAGCAGGGGTAATGCAGATGTGCTGCTCATGAAAGGAGAAAGAAAATCTTTACTCTTTTTTAAGGTTTATGTTTCAAATATGTTTGTTTATATTTGTTATAAATCGAATAAGTTATTAGATACGCAGTTCTAAAAGTAAATCCTTCTTTATAAAATGTGGCTCAGAGTGATTAAGTGCGGTAGTTTAGTAATCTATTGGTGTAAGAAAAATATTATTCACTATATAAAATGAAACCAGTTTTAATAAGTCCTACATGCTCCAAGAGTAAAAATATTTTATTGCATTCCAAAACCACATACTCGATTTTGTTTTATAACATTTCCTTCTTTTTTTTTTAGGAAAAAACACTCCTATTCACAAGTAAAAAACAAACAAAAACAATCACTATCT
This sequence comes from Timema bartmani, assembly GCA_902151455.1. Lineage (NCBI taxonomy): Eukaryota > Metazoa > Arthropoda > Insecta > Phasmatodea > Timematidae > Timema > Timema bartmani. The sequence continues at coordinate 146,837 of CABFWB010000025.1, read as the reverse complement.
TAGGTTTAACTAAAGCACTCTTAAATTATGGTTTTTATATTTTAAAAAAAATCCCTTCCTGACACAAATTTCTGTGTGTGTTGTGGGCAAATCCTGCACCTGTTTTCCGAACAGAAGATGCGTGGTGGTTGGATAAAGAGTGGGGGGTCTTGAGGGGTCTGAGAAAATGAATGAAGGTAGATATATCTTTTACTTCCTCCCCTTTTTCCTTTTTGTGTAATCCAATCTACGATCTTAAGCTCTCAGCCTCTTTTCTCCTTTATATAAAATAAAGAAAATGAAACATTTAGGAACTAAAGAATAGATGCGTTCCTGTGTGTGACAAGATCTAATAATATGAGTGTTACTCGGCAAGAATTTATGTATAAGTAGAATTTTGTTGAGGCCCTAATGGTGAGTAGAGGTAATTAAACGGATAGAACTAGTAATGGTATTCTTAACTAGGTTCCAATTATTGGGTTTCTAATTGTTTTAGAGACGTGTTTCTAAAACATTTTATGCTATAAAAATGCAAATCAACTACATACTTTGAAAAATATATAGGAATGATTAAAGTAGAATTTAGAAAAAGTGTATATTCATTAGCGTGGTGCGAGAATGGGAAACCATTAAGAAAAAAAAACACCTTCAGTAACCTGACGGATTTCAAAACCGATATGCACGTCACTGAAAATACAACGTAATGCGAGATTGTGTCGTGCAATCAGCGATGTAACTACCAACATTATGACTATGGGTAGTAATCGGAAGGTTATTTTATATCAAATGCACCCGAAATAGTAGGGATAAGGTATGGGGAGCGCACAGTGATAAATCACACCTGGACACCCAACTAAGGATGAGCCGACTAAGGTTAGAACAATGGCTGAAATCAGTGAGGTGGTGTACTAATTAAATTATAGATACTTTTTTTTATCTTATTGAATGATGAAATTTATTTAATTTATATTTCATACAGTTTTACCCGCTGTTGTATTATGCTTTTCCAATTAGTTTACTGCTTGTTAAAGAAAGTTATATATTTTTTATTACAGTGCTAATATTATATACTTAAAGATCGATTATATTATTAATTATTTCTCATGATTGATGGGTTTCTAATCAGTAGAATCTAAATATTCTGTTAAAAACTCACATGCCTAAAGCTGTACAGGTCGTTTGGTTCTGAAACGATTTCTTATTAAGTTAATATTTTCCTTCCATAGACAATTCATCTCAATCAGTTGTCTGGAGGTGACATTGATGAATATCAATATTGAATTTCGCTCCAGGATCCTACACAAAGAATGACACAGCAGACTTGATGAATGCTTTGTGTGGGAGATAAAACATACATATTCCAAAATCCTTGATATTTTCTCTTTTGTATTTCCTATTCAAAGAAGAGCTTATGAAAGCGTTCGCTACAGTAGGCTTAGTTGAACTGAAAACTTGAAAAATTCTTCTATAGAGCAGGAATTTTTAAGCCTTTAAATCGTCATCTTTAATCAAATCCTTTTGTCACATACGTGATTAAGTACATAGGGAAGGCACATACATTGTTAGTATATACATATAGTATAATCTACTCTAATCATGCTTCATTCATTACTTTGTATTCCCTTTTAATCATTTGGTTTAATCAACACTTTTTAATATTCTGACTACCCTGATGCTTATACAATATTAAATATTATTTCATCAATTGGATCACTCATCTATCTAATTTGAGTTATATTATTTATTTTCATCTTATGAGAAACAATAACTACTAATCGACAAATTATTAAATCATCTCATACCTCAAATTCAAATGAATGAGTCCATTATCATTCATATTGAATAGATTTTAGGTCCCATTTATATTTCGTAATAAGTACCTTGTTTTTTTATTTTTCTGGGACAAATTAGTTAATCAGTAGGCCTACATTTTATGAGTTTAGGCTAGAGTCAGATAATGATAATTTTTAAATTGTTTGTCTAATTCTTCTACGAATAAACAATCCTAATATACAATTTGTTGACTACACTTTTGGCTTGTTATTAATTTCATTTAAATTTATATACAAGTATGTTAAAATTATTTATTATTTTATCGATTTTAATTAAAAAATTTATATTCAAATAAGATTGTACTGCATTTAACTAATAAAATATTTCTCCAGGTAGCTACAATAAGCTAGAAATTGATACTATACGTGCATATTATTTCCCCAAACATAGGTAGAAAAAACTATTTGAGAATTTTCTACTTATTTTAATTCGAATTTGTATAGATTTTAGCACTCCTCAAGTGTCACATGCTAAAAAATTAACTGTAAAATTGGAACATACTTACAACAGTGAGCTGTAGCTATGTAATTAATTACATTAGTTCAAATCTAAAAAAAATATGTTTCATTCTAAAATTTCCAAAAATGTTTCATTCTAAAATCTATATTTTTTGTGTTTATAAAAATTGTTCTCCAAAATATATTTGCTAAAATAATCTCGATTCTAGTAAATACTAATTCAATCCATTTTGTGTGTGTGTGTCTTACTTTCATGATTTAAACTTACCATGATTTTTTAAGCCAAGTGTATCTATCCTATCATATATCTAATTCATTAGTAAATGGTAAAAAATAAAGTACTTTTCACGAATAAAAAAATAATTGTATATTGGAATATTTTTGTTTACGATTGTGGCAGGGATATAAATTCCCCCCTTTTTTTATGGCGACTCATGGGTCAGTTGGGAGAAAAGATGAATAGCGGAGTGACCAATAGTGAGTGGACAAGAGTTTAGGGGTGTGGGGTGAAAGGGGTGAAGAGAATCAGTCAGAAAAAAAAAATATATATATAGGAGTGGGCTTAGGAAGGGGTGTGATGGACTTGACGTTCCCGCACGTGGCCTGAAATATCGACAATCGATATGAAGGATCCCCCACACCTTACCCCCTTCAATTACTCCCCATGCCCAAAAATCCCTTCCCTTCCCCCCAAAACCCCTTCACTCTCGACTGCATGTTATACTAGATGTGGGGACGAGTAATCGATATACGATGTTCTGGAACTAGTTGTGGGGTGGGGGGTGATGGAAAATGGGTGTAGTAAGGGGAGGGGTGTTTGAAAAGGGGATGGAAGGGGGGACGGTGAAAATGCTATTCTTAGCAACTTCCGAGCATATGACGTCGTTTTTGAAAAGCGGGACAATGCGGCGTGGGAAAGCGGGCAAGAGGGGGAGGGAGTTTTTGCTTTGCATTATGTATTTCGTCTGTCATGAGATAGGCAGGCATATGATGTGACATCAAATTTTTAAGAGTTTTCTATCATGTAAATAATAAGAAATATTTGAGATTGGTGAACAGGCTAAATCTAAAATATTAATAGTAGCAGAGACTTTTTTTTTTAACTTTCCACCCTTTTACGCTAAAATGTTTCTCAGGGGCTAAACCGGGTAACTAATGTAAAAGGGTGTAAAAAGGGCAAAATATCCAAAAATTGTATAACTAATCAAAAAAGGGCGAAAATGGGGGAAAGGGAAAAGAGTGAATCATACAGAAATAAAAAAGGGTATAAAGGTTAAAAGGGGTAAAATAAATAAAAAATGTATATGATTAAAAAGCGGTAAAAGGGGGAAAAGGGGATAAAGGGGTAAAAAGTATGAATGGAGAGGAGAGGTTAACGAGGTTAAAAAGGGTAGAATGGTTAAAAGGATTGACGGGTATAAAAAGGAATAGGTAAAAAGGGTAAAAGTTAATAGCTGTAAAAATGCTATATAATAAATCTAATCAAAAATGGTAGTAAGACCAAAAGGGCAAATATTGTAAAAATGTCAAAAAAATGACCGAAATGTTAAAAAAAGGTAAAATTGGTAAAAAAAGAGAGAAATAAACATAAAGAAGGATACAAATGTTAAAAGGGGTAAAATAAATAAAAATGGTAAAAGGATTGAAAAGACACAAAAGGGGTAGAAAGGAAAGAAAGGGTAAAATGTTTACTTGATAAAAATTTTAAACAAAGGTAGAAAGGATAAATAGGGCAATAAGGGAAAAAATTGTAAAGAGGATATTACTTTAGGATTATGGGAGTAAAAAGGTGTAAAAAATTGCAAAAATATCAATATGGATTGGAAGGGTAAATGGAGTGAAAAGGTTAAACGGGGTAGGTGTGGTTAGAAAAAAAATCTAAAATACTTTTGATTGGACTTAATTACAGCTCTGTGCCAACCAATCGTTTATGCTTATTCTTTTTTACTAGCACCAACAGTCAGGAGTTCAAAGTATTGTGTAGAAAGAAGCTATAACTTAATCTTCAAACGAAATGTCAGCTTTAAAATATTTTCAGATCATATTTCTATTTTGAAATTGTCTATTAGTCAGCCTACTTTCACGTTTTATATCACATTTTGAACCAATAAGCGATTAATATTTTAAAATGATTTAATATTTGTTTAATATGACCTGTGGCTAATTTTATATACTAGAAATAGCAAAGCTACTTTATAGATTTACCGGGTGAAGAACGGGTAAACCGGCAGTTATGAATAAAATAAGTTAAAGGCCACTTTTAAAACTTTAAGGATCAAGTTGTGTGCAAGGACATCTCTTAGACCCACATTGGTGGACTTAGACGTCAATATCGTTTTGTTTGGTTTGATGGTGAGAAAGAGGTTAGACTTCGAGTCTCGGTTGGGTGCACTCAAGGGTTGTTTTTCAATTGTGAATTATAACCAGCTTTCCCGTCCTCTTTCTAAGGTAATATATGTGCACTTCCTCTATGCTACGTTCATCATACTTACCCCTTATATTAAGATGTCAATCCACTTGTGTTCAATGTAGAAATAAATACAAATATTTTTAATAAACCCAACGGCTAGTTATACTTCCAATATTTATTTAATTGTAATATTAAGCTATATTTGTATTAACATAAGTTTCCACCCATTTCCGTGCTTAGAGTGATCAAAGGTAACGGTTATTAAACGTTTTAGCCCCCGGAGCCCTTTATACCTCTAAAAAAATATTGTGGAAACCTAAAATGATTTGTTTTGAGTGGGTTATATCTATCGATGGTCACCAAATTATAATTTAAATATTTGAAAAGATTTGTAAATATTTATTTATCAATTAATATAACTTTGATTATAAATAGCTTGATAGATTGATTAGCGGCTATCGCAGGCCTTCAAGACCACTGACCGACCTCACAAGTTGCCTCCACCACGTTTAATCCTGAGCCTTTTCCCTCCAATCCACCACCATAACCAGCTCCCTGAAATCTCTAGCCACATCGTCCCTCCATCTCATTCTGGGTTTTCCCGAAGTCTTAAATTGCCAAGTATAAATAAATACATTTTTTTAAACATGTTATTTTTTCCAAAATGATTTTTTTATTGAGAATAGTGGCATATTTAAGCATCATTGTAGGTCCTTTTACTGGCTAAATGGAAGACAGCTGGAATCTCGTGTCTTTTTCTGCGTTCAATATATTCAATTATTTTGTTTTGTTTGAAGTGTATTTAAAAAAACACACACACACACAGCTCCACAAATATTATAAAGTCTAAGGAACCCTTTAATGGTGTCTCAAGAGAGCCCCAGGGCCTCGAAGAGCTCACTATGAGAAACATTAGTCTAAAGCGTCACTCTCAGAGTAGCCTGGGCTCTTGATGATGGAGCGGGCGTGGCTTGTATCCTGGGCAGGTGTTTTTGGTTCCTAAATGGTTTGACTCTCTCCCTCATTGCCAATATGGGTACACTTCCACTAAATTCAACCATCCTCATCCTAAGCACACTATCTTAATTTGTTCGTATGCTCTAAGCCCGAACGAGTATTCAGAAGCAGTCACAAACAAACAAACAACAAAAAAGTGTTTAGGGGATATATTTTCCAAATTTCATGAAACAAAATTTAAGGGAAACAATTAATTGATTAATGGAAACATGAATAAAACATTTTTAATTTTTATGGAGCAATAAAGTTAAAAAAATAAAGTAGCTAAAAAGCATATTGTAAGCCAGCATTGCTATGACGTCACGTGTTGCTTTGGTTAAACCCGCCTTTGTTTTAATTAATTATCTATACCTTTTACATTTCCAAGACATAAAGCTCCTCCCTATTACTGTGAATATGTAGTAGTATATCGATTCGAATCGCCATTGTTAGAGAATTTGAAATGTTACTAAGTCTACTTTTAAGCGTTGTTGTATCGTGGAGAGTTGCCAGGGTAAGCAGTGTTAGCTTAAACTGTACCTGTGAACAGTTTTCATCACTTAGTAAAACATTCATTAGACTGATAGGCCCACTAATATTTCCATGGGAGACAAAGCCTTTTTATGATCGGTCAAATGGGAAGCGATTGGGTGAGGACATATCACAGGTACAGTTTTAACAGGCTCTGCTTAACCTGGCAACACTATACGTCGATATCCTACTTTGAAATGTTACTACGCCAAAACTTGTGATATTTCACTTTCTCCCTATATATATAGGCCTATAAAAAGGTAATGATATAAACCTTTCACCTACCCGAAGCATTGTGGTGAGTCTCACGGATTAATACGTCAAGCTTGCAATAGACTGGTATGTCGATGACGTGTAGTTTGAGTTTGGACTTTGGTGCACTTTAAAAAGTTTTCCACATATGATAATTTTTCCATTATTTCCATACACTAGTGTGGGTTCATTTCCTATACGTTAACTTTCAATTAATATTTCTTTGAATAGCCTGTTAGTAAATTGGTGCTTAGTGTATTGATAAAAACCCATTGGCAGTATTGGAAATGTAATATTATTTGAAAGGTTAAACTTAGAACAAACTAACAGTACTACATGATTATATGATAGCACTGGTTACATAGTTCTTAGCTATAATTTGGATACAGTTGGTAATAAAAAAATTCTAAAAATGTTCAGAAAGAAGATCTCAAAGTATTTCAAACCGTGTAGGAAATTTTACGGGCTGCTCACAGGGTACAACTGAATCATCCATGAAGGTAGCCTTTAAGCTGCGACTCTCAGGACGCTCGTAAAATTTGGGGAGTGTGTGTAGTGGGGTTAAAGGGGGGGTAGTAAGGATTTTGGGTGTTACGAAACTTCCCAGTGTGCTCTCTGATCCTCTTATCACGGAATACCAAGGGTAGGACGAGTATGGGCACGGCCGTCTTTAGTTACAGGCCGGAATATTGAAGTTTGGCAACACGGCGTTGAGGCCGGTCAACACAGACACGTGCGTCGTGCAGTAGTTTAGTTTGTTTTACTGTGCAGGATGTTTGTTTTTCGTGTAATCAGGGGCGCACCCACGGGGAGGGGTGATGATGGGCTTTGGGGGTTGAAGCCCCCTCCCAGCTGAAGATCCTCCCCCAGAAAATTAAGGATATTACAAAAATATGATTAGCGTTGTGTTCCGTCAATTAATCAATTATATTTTGTTTAATTTTATTTTATATAAAAGAGATCAAATTTGTGCAATAATTAGGGCTTTTCAAAGGAATACTTCTTTCTGTTGATTTTTAATTTGACTGTAAATTTGTACTTAAATGAAAACTGGACCTGTGATACCGTAATGTTTTCTAGAAATGGTTAAAGTCTTTACTCTTTGAACATAAATTTTTGAAGTGGGTACAGTAATTGAAATTATTATTTTAGAGCAAATATGTAAACACTATTATATGAGGAAGAAGGAAAGGGGCAGTTGAGATATCATATGCCCCCACCTCCCACCAACTGCGAATTCTGGGTGTGAAGAAGAATGTGCAAACAAAGACCTGTTTAACATTTTAGAAAACATTCTAAATTAATCTTTCGTAAGGAGTAAATTACAATTAATCAGATAAGACTTATATAGATTAAAAAAATGTTTAAGACAAATTTGGGTTATACTATAAACAAAATCATCAAACCTTTGAATAGATAAGTTTACGATATTTTATACTTTTTTAACTTGTTGTTTTGATAAGTTTTATTTATCATTATCTTTAAAAACTAGTCTGACAATTATTTGTCTAATATGTTGTGATTGTTAATTTAACCAATTTGACTCGTACAATGAACAAATATTGAGTCAAGGTAAATATCTTAAATATACAAAGCGTGTTAAAAAGAAAAAACAGATATGACTAGAATATAAACTTGTATAGGGTTTTAATTATAATGAAATTTATCTTCAATATTCAATTTTATTAATTAAATAATTTGACCACATATCTTTGTAATTTGTAAACGACAATATCTGTGTTTCAACATATATTAAAGAGCTGTTAACCAATGGCGTACACAGTGAGAGAGAGTAGGCCAAGGATCCGATTTTGGTACAAATTAGCTTTAATATTACCATTTTCCTCTTTTGAAATCAAAATTTTTACCGGGGGAGAAACCCCAGAGATCCCACTTTTTAGGGGGCATCGCTAAACCTCTATCTTTCCTATTCCCATACTTCAAATCAAACTTCCAAATATTACAGTTATTGAAATATATAATGTTACAATTATAAAAATTATCATGTAAAAAGCCACCCCCCAGCTCAAAATCCTGGGCGTGTAGTAACTGTAATTTACTTGATTTTTAATTGTACATCATTCACGCTTCTATTGCACTATGTTTAGATAAATATAGCAAGACATACAATAATTTTATATGAAAACTTTATGGATGTAATTAGTGATTTTCAATTAACAGTTGACGTGATTGCTGAATCCTTTACTTTGTGTGGATATGCTTATATTACTTCAAATTGTCTGTTCGTTTGGAATACAGTTCTTGCATTGATTTTTCAGCTGAGCTCGATACATATAATAAATGTCTCAATAATCTTATCAAAGGAGGAATAACTAGTCAATCAACAACTGTTTTGAGGTTTGGAGTTAAAGGACATACAATAATGGAGATTTTAATAAAAGGAAATTTTGAAAATAAATTTATTCAGCACAAAAATCTGAAGCAACATTTCCTGTACACCCATTTCAGTTGACGCATGGTCTATGGCACTAGTCTCGCAGTAGACCAGATTACGGATAATGGACAAGTCGAGCTTCGAAATTTAGTCGGGTGTACCAAGGGTGTTTTTTCCAAAACAGTTTCCTACTCTCCCTCCACGCAAAATAAACCTTAATCATCCCCAAAACCAATAGCGGAATTAGTACATAAGCTTGAAAGCCAGACGGGTCGTAAGACGAAGTGCTTAAAAAACTCTACCTATGTTTGGCCTATAAATACATTTATTAGGATCCAGATTTAAATCAATTTATTAATAACTGTTTCTGTGGTAATTCCTTGCGTGAATTATTTTATTTGGTTTCGTCAACGCTTGGAATTATACTTATAAAATACATCAAATATAGGAATGATAAACTTCACCGTGAAAATTGTTGTTCAAAAAAGAAGAAAATTCGAGCACTTTACAAAATGTTTCAAAATTCAAAATCCTAAGGCTGGGAAGTGTTCAAAGCAATTACATAAACAACGCTCTTGATTTTATTTAAACTATTTGCTAGAGCGCTACACATGGACATGAGTGTTGAACCCGGAACATTAGGATTATTACAACAATAAATGCTTGAAATGTCCACAATTTTGGGGGTATATTTAAAAATCCTTATATACTTTTTCACTTAATAAAATACTTAGTTTAACGTTACAATTAGAACTATGAAGGTTTAGTAATTTCACTGGATGCTCTGTTAAATATTTCTAAAATAAATTACCTACTAATAAGTAAATAGCCTAAGTCACGTAAGCGTTTCCTATGAAAAAAATGACTACACACATTTTATATTGAATTATTGTTGTGCCAATAGTTGGTGCCAATCTAATTAATGATTTAATTTTCAAATTATCAAATTTGGATCTATTTTGGAATGGATCCTCGTACAAACCTAAAGGGCCATATTTATTAGTCTAGTCTCAGGAGTCGACCAATCTCTTTAAGTATACGAGTAAGAATAGGTTCAGGTCAAATTTGGGTTTGGCTAGTGCCTGAATATCTACAATAGCCCATTTTGGGAAAATAGACAGGGTAAGGAGGATGATGTATTTGGCCTACTGTATGTATTTGGCTCCAAACGTTATGGCCTTGCTTTTCTATTAAGTAGGGCCTACTAGTAAAATAATAATCAAATACAACTTCATATATAGCTTCATATCCATCATTTTTATTTAAACTAAGAGAATCTCAAGGTACAAAAGCTCGAACCCGCTCCGGTGGCCGCGAGTTCCAAGTCGTCACTATCACAATATACTAGACTACCGATTATGGGGAGATCGGGATTCGAATCCTGGTCGTGTGTTCTGAGGGTAATTATTCTTAAATTGTTTTACAAATGTGGGTACCCTTCCTCTAAATTCAACCTTGGTCGTCCCTAGCACACTAGCGTAATTAATACATACTATGCGTACGTATAATATAAACAGACAGTAAGATGCGGTGATAAAATAAAAAGAACAAACACTCAAACCAACGGGGTTGATGTAGTGTTTGTAAATACTGTATTGAGAATTTCTCTCAAAAGGGCTTGGATTCCTACAAAGCGCACTGGGGGAGTAGTTTTTCCCACTAGTAGGTTCCCTTTCCTTGTCCGATCCATCCTGTGTCCTAGAATAAGTTAGTTTACGTAATGACCAGCATGAATGTAACACGCGTAACATTCAAAATCAGTTCAAACAGTAAATATAACCGGATCTGTAGTCGCATAATTCAAGGAGTTACTTTCATACTGCATTGAATACCAGTGATGGGGAGGCTAGGGTTTTAATCCCAACCAGGTGTGCTAAGGATGCTTTTTTCTAAATGATTGTTCACTCTTACTCCACGCAAATGGGTGTAAATTTTCATTCAATTTTAGCATCATCGTCCTTTTACCATTAACTTAATTTAAAACTGATGGATTGAATGAGTAGTAGGATGCGATACTTAATGAATATATATTTTTTTAAACAATTAATTATTTAAATCTAGACTTACTATATCAAATTATGACACAAATTATATTTCCACGGGCCCGAATTTAACACACCCATCCTAGGCATCCTGTTTTTAGCCATCCATGTTTTCGTCTCCTCCGCAAACTTTACCTTCACTACCTATCCCCAGACCTTACTGGCGTGTTGTCCCTTAAGTAATCCTGTTTTCAAGGATCTTGTGGTTTTGCCCTTTACGTCAGTGAGGTATTTCACCATCTGGACCTGGGATAATAATCACTCTACCATCGTCTTCAGGAGGCATTTTCTCCAAGGAAAGAGGGTTGATGTGGGATAAAATTAATCATCGGGCTAGCCGTGGGAAGAGATGGGTCCTATTTCTCTCTTTCTCATACTGCTTTGAAGGAGTACCGCGTGCTGGCGATAGATTCGGGCGACTATGTAAAGAATGCAAAAAGAAAAACATGTCGCAAATCCCGTTAGAAATAAATCTTTAAAACCCACACATCTATCTAGCTCTAATCCCCCGGGTGACCTGGTGGTCTAAGGGTAAGGTGTAAGACTTCTGTGCTAGGAGTCAGGGGTTCCATCCTCGGTCCCGGCACAGATTTATCTGATTGCCAAACCCTTCCTTCACCTCTGACGAGATGTGCATTAATCACAATCTTGTGAATGTGTGGAATGCCAGGCCTCCACCGTGGTTCGGATCCCACGTTAAACTGTAGGTCCTCCATTTTCATCTCACTATTACCCTACCATTACACATTAGTTAAAGTGTGTATAACTTGAATGGATAGTAAGACGCGGTGCTAATAATAATAATAATCTCCCTACCATCTGTCTCTTTCAATATATTCGTCTATATATTTATATATGTATGCTTATGTATCTGTTGTCGCATAGCTTAAGAGAGGTTTCCAGTTAAGGTTCCCCCTTTCACAGTAATGAATCAACAGCCGAGAGATGGTTGTTGTGTCTGTTCAAGATTTAAATTAGTTTATAAGTAGTGTGCTGATATAATCTGTCGGTTCACAAAGTGCACGCTAAATACTTCAAATAAATAAAAATATTTATATACATTTATTTATGTATAATATATGTTTATGCATATATACATACACTGCATTATAAATAAACATATATAATATGCACAATATATTACGCTTATATTTATAACATATATACACAGTATTTTTATTTAATTGAGGTATTTAGTGTGCACTTTGTGAACCTACAGATTATATCAGCACAAGACTTAACTTAAATCTAGAACAGACACAACATCCAGCCTTTGACCGTTGATTTATTACTGTGAAAAGCGAAACATTAACCTGAAACCCGTCTTAAACTATATTACAGCAGAAATATAAGCATACATATATATTTATATATTATATATACATTAATCTATAGCTAAATCCATTTAAATTATTTTTTAATATTTGTAAATGGGATGGAGGGGTTAAATCGATTAATGCTTTATTTATAGCTTTCAGGAGTGGATTTAGAATTTTTAAGGATTTGTAAGGATTTGTTAGTGCTCATATCGAAAATACGTGTTTTGTTGATGCTACTCACCTTTAGAGAAAAAGCGTCACTCGATACTTTGGAAATGTTATCTACTCTACATTCACTGTATAAATTATCTCCTAAAATGTTTTTATATGACACCTAATGGAATCATTACTATAATACTATCTCTCTATGTTTAGTTAACTTTAGTTTCAGTGATAAAAACAACAGTAATCACTTGGCTTTAGGATTAACTCTATACGGTAAATAATTTACCTTAGTGAAACATAGGCCTGTTTAAAAATAAAGTACTCCAGAGAAATTTGAATACACTAAGCTTTATGGTTTTGAATCGCAAATTGCTGCTAAGTACGTGTTCGTACTTATTCTGATTTGTGAAAGGACTTGGATTTTTCAGGTATAGATGAGGTTAATAGGCTTCGTTTTCAACCATTGTAACAATCCCTCAATACATATCCTACGGCTGGATCTCTTTCTCACTCTCACGCTTCTTCAAACGGTTGTTTTGCTCTTACTCTCTCTCTCTCTCTCTCTGTCGCTCCAAACTATAATCAATCCCCTTCTCCGCAAGCACTCATCCTGCCCTCAAGCACCCAAGAGGGAGTACAAGGGGGGAGTGGGTGAATAAATGTTGAAAATAAATTATAGCTGAAGGCTGGCCATTTCACAAGCTCTATTCTACTTTTCTCTTTGTCCCTTACATATCGTCTATCTCTCTCTTCTGGATTGGACGTTGTAAAAAGGATTTTCTCTGTTGAAAAGGATGTGAGTGTGTTTGGGGAGAGAGTGGGATGGTTTTACTTTTTAAATTAGAGGGTACATCCCTTTCCCCCCACAATTTAGTCCCTTATCCCCTACCTAACGTTACCCTTTACCCCTTCTCAATCGTTTGGGTGCATTAATGAACATACTCTGCATTCATGCATGCATGTATGCATGCATGTATATACACCGTGAACTAGAGGAAATGCATCATCCTGCTTCCGTCGAGTGATTTCATGCTAGAGGGAAATATCATACACTGTATAATGCCTTTTAGATTTAACGACATTTGTAATCAACCTGAAAAATTTATAATCTAATTGTTTGGTGAGTTTGACAACAACTTTTAATTATAAAATGTATTGACTGAAATATGTAGATAATAGTATTATAATAGTTTTGTTTTATTGGTTTCATAAATGCTAAGGAAAAATATTATTACCACATTTATTAAGCTACTATATCTACAATGAATACATACAATTCTAAAATATCCTCAAAATATATTTATATTTTAAAAATTATTTATAAAAAACAACACGATTTTCCAATAGGAAAATCTACAAAAATTCTTTCACAATAATTATTAGTTTACATTTCATTCCAATTAATCAAAACGAACTAATATTTATGGAAATGGCAAATACTTTTAACATACTGGGCAAAGATTTAGAAAATTTCAATTTGGGTAAGAATTTTTAAGCATTTATTGTTGAAAAAATATCTATAAAAGAAGTACCGTAAGCAAACTATTGTAAAATTTAAATACACACTAGATGAGTAAAATGTAATAGAAGTATATGTGGCACAAAACTACGTTTAAGATTTAGTATTTTACTATATCTAACATACACACATACTTTATTTTCCAATGTAAAATCAAATGAAAATATGGAATATTAATGAATGCAAACTAAACCATTTGATATGCAGGCTGAAATAAATTTCTCATATATTGACTGTTACGTGAAGATTTAATATATTACGTGTTGTGTACTACAGTAATAGGTGGATTTGGGTTTTAAATGAAGAGAATAACACAAATGACTTGGTTTGGATTAAAATGCATGGATCAAATAAAACCATGTAGTCATATATATGTTGTCGAATGCGGTAATTATCTCAGGTTTGATATTGATTCCTATTTGAATTGAAGCATAATTACATATAAATAATTAATGCCTACTGAGCTAATGTCATTACTTATATACATAGATATCTTGAAATATATCGGTCATTTCCTTAAATTCAATATGGGTGAAGTGAATAAAAGATAGTCTACTTAGTAGAATCTAAGGCTTAGACTTAGCGCCAACTAATGTCGAAGTGAATAATTAGAAGTCTAGGTAGATGTATCCTGCTCAGACCGGAAATAACAGTAGATTCTACAGTGGCAGATGCAACCCAATATATCTTGTTTTGTACTATGAATCAACGTTGGCATGAATGGAAAGTTGAAAAACATATGGTTGAAAAACACTTTTAGTACAACCGGTGTGGCAGGATATATTTAGACTGGGACATTTTTAGGTAGTGGTTCTTTGTTAATGCCGCCTGTCAATGCCACATTTTTTAATTTTTTAAATCTATTTGTAAACGCCGCTATATAGTTCTTAGTAAATCTTTAGGCTAAAGAAAATTTTAGGTAGTGGTTCTTTGTTAATGACACCCTTAGGAATTTTAGCTCTTTGTGTGTATAAAAAAGATGCGATTAAAAAAACTCTGGTATTGATGCGGTGATGGCTTTGGTAAATAACTAAGGTGTGAGAGGTTTCTTCATCCTTTTTCAGGAAGTCAAGGCTCCTCCACGTGTTTAGTCAGTTTCTGGCAAAAACTCCGCCGTTAGAATGTCAACATTTTTCACTTTCAAATCGTAACAGCTATTTACATCTATAAACATCCCTTCGAACACGATAAATTTTCTCATGTCTGACCGGCAGGAACATCGCCATGATAAAACTGATGGACACTGCTGAAAAGCTAGCATGCCCCCTCCACGTCTTAAGAAAACCTAGTTGTATCTCAGCGAAAAAGCTAGATTCTACTCTTTATTCACCCAATAAATCTAGCCCATCCGGAAAAGTCAAGATACATCTAGGCATACTAGAGTCTACAGCCTTTATTCACATAAAACCTAGATACATCTAGTTTTTATTCCCATTTCTCACTGATCAATGTGAATAAAAACTAGATTTGACTAATGAATTAAATATTCGTTTAATTAAACGAGCCAGAAATCGTTATTACGTTTTGGAGTTTAAAAACACTTCAACACAAAGGTTAAACGTTATCGTATTGTTAACAGAATAATTTTAAAACACATACTCGCTAAAATCGATCCCATATAGCTATTTACCCATATAACAAATTCTGATTAGTTAATGGAGCTTATTCAATAAAGTTTTTAAATAAAATTATATGTATTAAATACTAACCCAAATAGCCCCACAGCTCTTAATAATGTTGTTTGAGAACACATAAAACGTAAGTAAGAGTTTTTACTGGTTTTCCTTATTTATTGGCCTTTAATTTTTTTTTTCTGCACGTATTATTTTCTGTATTTGATTGCTTGGCTTTTATAACAATATGTTCGTGCAGATACAATATAATCTTGTAAAGAAATAATATTTTTGCTATCGCGTTCAAAATTGTATGTTACTGTATGTAAGCATGATACGATTTCGTTACATTAAAGTTTTATTATATTTCCAAAGTTAAAATATGTAATGCGCAACATTGACACGCCATGCTTTAAAATAACTCATATATTTCTTTGAATAAATTTTTCAAATCTTTAAGAGAAGGAGCTCAAGTTCGTCTACAACTTTTATGAGATCACAATTAAATATATAGCTGTACACTTAGGATAGTTGTATTGAGATATATGAAGCGATAGGATGGAGGAATAGAAATTATCCTCAAAGCAAACACTTAACACTTTACAAACTAGCCTCAGTAATTTTCAAGAAAGTTCAATATTCCTTTCAGATTTTAAACAGCCCAATCGGAGAGATATTAGTTGGAATATTGTTGGAGTAAAAATTGTGTCCTTATTTGGGTCAAGATAAGATTAACAAAGAAAGGGATCCCCTGTGCCAAAAACCTTTGTGTATTTTTCATATTGGCCATAAAAACCACTATACATAAATTATTGGAATGCATTTCAATAATTTAATGTAAATAACATGCGAATAGCCCATACAGGTAGTAAAGATACTCTAAAAAAAATTAAGCTACATTTTTTGAAATCTTAATTCTATGTATATATAATAAATAGTAATTGTAGGTAGTACAAACCTACCTAGCCTAAACTAAGATCAAACTACACAGTACAGCAGGCTGCTTAGCAGTTGGATGTTCAAATAACTTTATTTTTACTCACCACGTCTCATTATAATCGTCTCGTTATTATATACTATCCAATTTTATTTTGTAAACTTGAATTTTATCTCCCCAAAATCTAATTAGTTAATATTCTTAGAAATAGAATGTGTTTACTATTTTATTAGTTTTTGATTTGGTCTGGTTGCGAAATAAACTAAAGTGAAAAATTGGTTCATTTATTTCTAAGTTTTCTCATAATTAAAATTAATATGAGTCAAAATATCTCACAAGTGGTTAAGGTTACAATTAAATTCAAAATATAAAGACATTTGGAGATACATACCGTACTAATTTCGTGCACGACACCTATTTAATCTGTTTGATTCGCCCAATACCATAGTTATTAAATCACCAAAGGTCTATGGTCGAAAGAGTTTATTTGTTCTTTTCGGCTTTAAGATACTTCGGAACATCCCTGGTACATATTTACACAATTAAAGTGCTTCAATTTTTTTATATGCTTTTTTACAATAAAACTGGTATTTTCATCCTGTAAAAGTGGCTTGACCGATTAGTAGCAAAGCTATAAGAAGTTAAAACACCACACCACCTAATACTATATAATCTCTTAGCACAATCAACTTATGTATTGAAAATTTATCACTTTTATTATTTATTTGAGTTGAAAAATATCAATTCAAGCGTTTTATAAAAATAAAAGTTTGGTGTACTATATAAACAGTTAATTATAATTATGGCAAAAACAAAAATAACTAAAACTATATGTATTATTGCACGTTTACATTAATTTGATCGTAGTTTGAAATAAACTTATTTTCTCTAGTTAAGGCAAAAATAGATTTTCCTTATGTAATATTATTATTCAATCTATGCAAGGATTTTTATAAATTTTCAATTTAACTTTTATTTGATTATCTCATCCATGACTAGGCCGTCCAATGAATTAATTTTATTCCTGTATATTCATTTGATAGCTCCAAACTATACGGAATTTTTCCTCCCGTTCCTCCGAAACATTGGGGACAAAAGGGCGTGGGTGAAGGGACGAGGGGGAGGAGAACAGTGGGGAATCCCACGTATTCCTACAATGCTTTTCTTTGCGATTAGCCATTACTGCCGAAATCTGCATACTATATTTTACTGTCCCTTTCATTGTGTCGCTATGAAAGGGTAATGTAATTCTAACATGGCATGCATCTAGAGGGTTAAAAAAAAGTGTGTTCCAACTCTTCCCCTTCCTTCCCTTATTCCCCTTACCTCATCGTTCCATTTTAAAACATTGTTTTGAGGTTGAAAGAATGGATACATTGTGTAAAGGAATGAAAAGGTTTTTTTAGGAACTGTTCGTGAATCCACTCCCCAGACCATATATTTTTTTTAGACCAAGGACGATCATGACAAGAAGTAGAAAAAAGAATTAAAGGCCTATAATAATCCTACCATAAATTTAAGCCAAGTGAAATCCTTTTTAAATATATATATTTCTACTCCCCCCAGTGAATAGATGGAACCAATTATGTTATTACTTGCAATCAATTTGATATTTATTATTCTTATTGTTAAAAAATGAATTCAAACACTTTGTTTTGGTTTTCATTGAAAACAAAGGAATATTAACAGCAAAACCCCCACTGGAAGAATCTTATTTAAAAGTCTGAGCTATTACTAGATCGACTTTCATGCATTCATGTGGTAATACAACACGGGTGGTGGCTATTGGGGGTACAGGGAGGACAAGTTGCCCCCCTCCTTAATAATCTGTTAGAATAGGTTACTATTAATAATTAGCATCGTAAAGTAAACAATGAATTATTCATCAAATTTAAAAACCACGTTTGTAGCAATGCATAATTGACTAGAGTATTTTTGTTATATGAATTACAGAATTAATTCCGTTGTTATATTATTCATTTTATTTATTTGTTACGAATTTTTTTTTATAATTAATAGAAAAATGGGTTCTTTTGGGCCCCCTAATAATTACTAGTTAAGGATTCCTATGCAATACAATTAGTTCTGAAGTATGGGATCGATCTTACAGTTAGTTCTAATATATATATGCTTTTGTGAATATTAAATACTCTTAATTAATTTTTACTCGTTCTGAAACATTCTTACTTTATCAATACAATTATATATTTTATTCATTAATTCAATTAACACTATTATGTGTTATTTTACTTGAATATCAATGATAGCTAGATTTTGATTTATTGAATATACCTGTACAGAATTTTGATATTAATTACTTAAAGTGTTTAAGCTATTTCTTTGAAAGGAGCTCATAATAAACATACAATCTAACTATTAAATATAATAAATATGTAATTAATGTTAAAATTATTATTATTATTAGCACCGCGTCTTACTACCCGTTCGGGCTATACGCACTTACGCTAATGTGTAATGGTAGGGTGATTGTGAGATGAAATGGAGGACCTACAGTTTAACGTGAAATCCGAACCACGGTGGAGGCCTGGCATTCCTCACATTCACAAGTTGTGATTAATACACGCCTTTTCAGAGGTGAAGGAAGGGTTTGGCAATCAGATAAATCTGTGCCGGGACCGAGGATTGAACCCCGTACCCCCAGCACAGAAGTCTGACACCTTACCCCATTAATGTTAAAAGTATAAGAATTTATTATTTTATTAGTAAACATTTATGTAGTTTTTTTAAGATTTATTTTTGTTTATTGAGTTAAATAAATAAAACGTCACTATTGTATATTAAATTCTCTCCAAGCAAGCCCACATGTATGTATATTCTAAAATAAAATATGTGTATAAGCTTATGGCGAACATCAATACTTTACATAGCGTAAATGTATGTGGATCTTTACAGCAATGGCTTAATGTTAGCGCATTAAAATATATTTAAAACTATTTATTGAGAAAAGTTCTTCAGAATGATGCCTTACATGACAATTTAGTTAAAGGTTCACTCGACAAAGGCTGTACAATTTCCATACATATCGAGCTTTCGGTGTTTAGTTCTAAGAAAAACGTATATGCCTTTCACACCACGGTGTAAACTTTAAAACTACCCCTCTCCCAGCTCTCTATGTTCTAAGTAAACCAATAAACTGTACTGTGTCGAAGAAATTATAATATATAAATTTGGGCACCACTTTTAAACGTTCTAATTAGGAAAAAAAATCACTGTTCAACTCCGTCCGGTGTCACAACCGGTGCACACGAATTGCGAAACAACTCATCCGAGCTCGGTAATACTCTTACACAAAATACGGAGTAAAAATTAAATTAATAATTAGTCTACTTTGTTCAAAATGTAAAATATAGGTTCGTGTAGGTCTGCTAGGTTAGATTAGGTTAGATTAGGTTAGACTACATTAATTTAGGTTAGACTAGACTAGACTAGACTAAATTAGGTTAGGTTAGGCTAGATTAATTTATGTTAGGTTAGGCTAGGTTTGGGGTTAGGATTTTAATGGGACTATAGTTTGCTCCGCAATTCATTTGAACCAGCTGACAAATGTACTTTATTCCACAATTCGAGTGCTTCCTAATTGAATGCTGGCTGACAGGTATATTTTATTCCGCAATTCGAGTGCGCCCGTCACAACGACCCCTTTCATTGAGACCTATGTGTGTTTGGCTAGGGAAACAATATACACAAGAATAAAACTTTTGTCATACCTTAGGCTGTACGATACTAAATCAAAAGATAACATAAAATAGAAAAATAGGAAACTATTACTTAGTAATCGTCATTATAGCCTTCTTTCAAAATCCCTACCTATGGCATGATTTCTTAATACCTATATTTCTATACCTGTATTTAGAAAAATAAAACAATCTATCAATATAATTAAATACTAAAAATTACCAATTTAAATTTATTATGGCACAACAAAACTAAAATGTTTGAATTGATATAAAAAAATTTGTTTCATCTGACGTTTCCAAATATTAAAAGGAATTCAACAGAAAATATTGTTCTCATAAGGATGCATTCACTACAATCTTTTGTTACTGTTGACAGACTTTTGTCTTTAGTAGTAATACAATTTATATAATTTATTAAAGTTAAAATATCTTCTGGTTATACCCTAGGATCTCTCCTTTAATATCCTAGGTCCAAATTAATGTTTACAGATAAAAAAATTACCAATGAACGATAAAATATTTAGGTCTCACCATTATTAAAACTCTCAACTCTCAAT
The DNA here is from genome assembly GCA_902151455.1 of Timema bartmani. Lineage (NCBI taxonomy): Eukaryota > Metazoa > Arthropoda > Insecta > Phasmatodea > Timematidae > Timema > Timema bartmani. The sequence goes on along the minus strand of CABFWB010000025.1, from coordinate 126,133 downwards.
TTGAAACTATTAGGTTACAAATTCTGACATTTATACAGTATAATTTCCACAAATTATATGTTAAAATATTACTTGAAAACTTGGCCTCCTTTTTCTCTATATGTACTCTAAACTAGAACTCACCCTATATTTGAGGGCTTTAAAACACTTATCGTAAGATAACTTCTTAGCCATTTTTCAAGAAAAAGTCAAAGACCCAAATTTAATTTCAAAATATTATAAATTCACAAATCAAAGGTGTTCCATTTAGGCATTGATCAATAAAACAATTTCTTTGAAATCTCTCAGTAATTAACATTAATATTAATTCAAATTTAAGAACAAAGTAAAACACACCAGTAAATACACAGGAACAGAAATATTAACAATAAACGATACATGAGTTTAAATCATAAAGTCATAGTCATATAGTATCAAGTCTACAAGCGTCATTTATTTTCAATGAAATAGCCGCGAATTAATCAGGTTTGCTTAAAATAATATTGAACTTAGTTCACCCGACTAACCACAAGGTTCATATCACGCCAGAATAGCTTCCTTGAAAATAACTTATATTTATTATATATTTATTTTTCATCATGAACTGATTTCAGCCTTTGGCCAGGTCCGTTTAGTAAAATGCCTCCATCTCACTCTTTCCTTCACCCATTCTTTCTCTTGTACTTTCTTCCACTCTTATGCTCTCACTTGCATACTTGATGCTATATTTTTCTCCCATAGCTTCCTTGGTCTCCCTTGCGGTCTCTTTCATACATACTTCATATCCATTAATTTTCTTGGAATTCTTTCCCCTTCCATCCTCATTACGTGTCCATACGATCCCATCGTTGCTTTCTAAGCTACCTAATTTACCCGCTGTACAGCAACTCTTGATCTTACATCTTCCTTATTAATCATATCTCTTTTAATGACAGCTAACATGCTTCTCAAAAACTAATTATCTACTATAATTACAAAAACCACCAATAATAATCGATTGTTTTTCTTTCTTTACCCAAATATCATACCATGGTATTCCATTCAAAGATGATGAAACCAAACATAGCCTAATAAATGAAAAATATCATAATTTATCTGAATTAATTCAGTAAAATGTCTTTACAATATTTTTTTTTTAATTAATAAAATGCTAACAGAAATAACACAACAATATCGATCTCAGTTCTTACAATTTTATCTCAACTCTTACAATCTTGTTGGTTTGAAGAAGTAAATAGCAAATTAGATAAATATAAGAAACAAATGTTTAAATATGGATAATAAGAAGGAAAAGAAACCACGAAAACAAAACATTGTAGAGAACTTTAATAAATTCATTTGTTGATCTGTGTATATGAAAGTTGAAACATACAAATATTTTAAAGATATTGAATAGTCATATTTGTCAACAATATTGTGTTAATAATTTATAAATTATGATTTATTTTATAAAATTACTCCTTACATAATAATAAGCATAAATTGAATGACTCAAATTAATTTGAATATAGTATTTTAAAAATAAATATAAACGAATTCAACATATTTTACCACAACAACATATTTTCCCAACACGGGTTTTATAAAAAGTTTTATAATATTTTACGAGCAACTTTTATCCATACATTTGTATATTTAATTTAGAAAGTAATATCGCTAGTAATGAATGTTTTTGACGGTAAAAAATATGTTGTTGTGATAACTTTTTCATGTCCCTTGGGGTGTTTTTATAAAAGTGTACCAAAGTCCTTTAACACACATAGTATTTTCTTGCTTAGATAAACTAATTACAATTTTTACAGTCACATTAGTTTGTTTAAACAATTAATTTTAAAATTTTTCGTAGCATCCTTATTTTGATATATTTTAAAATAATTTTAACATTTTATAAAGTTATTTGATAATTTAATATCAAATAATATTAATTTAAAATATTTTTGGGTATTTTGAAATGTAACCAATTAGGCTCCAATACTAATACATACCGGAAAAGTGAAAAGCGTATCATCTAATATACATAACTCATTCCATTAAATCAAACACAAAAAATAGATTTACTCAAAAACGTCATTAAATATTTCAATTAAAATTAATACCTATTTATTGGGAGTAATGTAAACATAAATATCCAATAAAAATAATAATAATAATAATAATAATAATAGAAATTAACATCTCATTCACCATTTATTTCTCTTGAAAACACATAATTAATTATATTGGCAATATTTCAAACATTTTTAATATTGTATCTCCGATGTATATTGATTTCAACTCTTTAAGACATAATACAAAATACTCCATGGCGCAAGCACGCAAGGGAGCCATACCGACCGAGCGTCCGCCTTGCGCTGGTGAATATAGTGCCAACATTTACTGGTAGAGGGTGTCACGTATTCAGCTCAAAGAAACCTAACCGTCAACCTCAGTTTTCTAAACCAGGGTCCATATTCAAGTAGCTCCTCATTTGTCCAATCGAGGCTGAGTATGACTGTTCTAAATCCACTGCTTCTAAGAAGGATCTGGACGTGGCAGGGAACGAGCCCGGGAACTCTGTATATGTATCCAGTAATTTTGACTACTAGACCACAGAAATATATACTTTTTGTTTATACATTTAAAACTTTTTAATAATCTTTTCTTACTTTACTAGAAGCTTGCTTTTGGAGTAGCTGGATAAAAAATATATGATAAAGCTGTTGACGATTGAAAACGAATATGCAGGTTTAGATCCCTCTCAAAATGAATGAATTAATAACAATTTACAATTGGAATTTGAGAAAAGGCATATTTGTTCTTATAACATAATCTAAATAAATGCACGTGGGGTACAAAATCAAATGGTTGACAGCATATTATTGGAAAATAATTTTTTCATACGTTATAGTATTTTACAATGAATGATGTATTTTGTCCTCTAAAGGTACAAACACATTTTTTTCTATCTTATCATTACTATGGTGACAACCTAGGCCATTTGGTTGAACGAGAGTGGATCATAATAATCTAATTTATGGATGCATAACGTTCTATCATATTCCTTATTACAAACTAATTTATTATTAATAAGATTTATTCTCACGTATTTTACTCTAACTATTTCAAAAAGAGTCCATAAATTAACTTTTTAAATGATAAATTTACATGATTTTAGTTATTATTATTATTATTATTATTATTATTACAAAAAAAATTATTTAAAAATATTGTTTCATGCTTGATATTTGCAATCAGATATTTCCTAAAGGTCTTCCCATAAGTAAGGTGGCTTGCATAATATTTCTCCGAGCGGGTCATTTCTTTGTTTTACATCAAACAGAATGAAATATTAGTCCAATCCTTTAAGATAAAGAGCTTAAGCTTGGATAGCATTCTCTTTGTAGCAAAACAAAAGAAAGGTCTGTGGAAAAAAAATATTTCCAGCAGCCTTCTTTGATGATGACACCTAATATAAATAAACCAAGGGATGCTGTGCTCAATATAGTTAAACGCTGTTAAGTCAGCAGTATGATAAGTTACTAAATGCTGTTGACAGTGATGAAAATTTCTCAATAAACGCCGATAACAGTCCCTCACTTCCTTTAAGCCCTCGAGTGGGTGCGCCGGTATATTTAAAAAAGCAGGCGCGAGGAGTTTTTTATATACCAGTCCGTTTTCACAACCTATTCATACGTATATAAATGATTTTTTTAAATGTGTTGTTATAATAATTAATCAATTTAAACATATCTCACTTAATACAATCAAAAAAATTGACAAATGATCTTTATTTTTGTGTAGTAAATAGAAAATGCCATAATTTAAAACATGGTTCTTTTATAAAAGTATTTAATTTATGATTATTTTAAAAGTATATATTTAAAATATTAGTCTACTAATTTGTATAAAAACAAATACAATGTGTGTACCCATACAATACAACTATAATTAAAATAAAATAAAGGTAAAATCATTCTAAAATTTTTATTAACATCACGCTCGATCTTAATCTGGAAATCCCACCGATATTTTACAGAATTCTGCGGGAGACAACACCCAAAAGTGGACCAAATTTATTTTAATTTTACTAAGGGCACAAAATATTTCTAAAACCAATTTGTGATACAAGTACATTAGGCCTACTTATTTACTAACTTATTACTAAGAAATACAAAATACTCAGAGATAAACTGTAAATTCACTAATAACTACTTTATAGCTCCATCTGAAATCCAACCCAGGATTCTTGCTTCAATAGGTGAACAATAAAACCATAGATGAAACAAAGTTACTTGAGCAGGTATGTGAAGTACTTCGTGCCTCAATAATTTGTATCAAGAAGCTTCTATTTGCAAACGATTAATCGAATAATTTTATTTCAACTACCGTAGATATTAAGGGTAACACTGAAAAACATAAAAATTACCACGCTCCTCGGCAAATTATAGTGTTATTACACTAATAAATATAAGATTGATGTACTTTATACCCCTGTGCACCCGCTTGAAAGTAAAGCTTTGTACTAGTTAGGCCTACGTTTGTCTAGGTATCTTTAAAGAAATACTGAACACGTATGAAAAATACAACCACCACCTTCATTTTTAGAATATAGCTTTATCTACACTTACAAACTGATCATGCATACAATCTGGATTCTACAATAAATCTTCCTACTCATTATGAGTAGATGTTTTTTGATTTTAAAATTTTATTAATTAAGTGTTTAGTAAATAAAAACTTTCAATACATTTGTTGAAAAGCTATGCTATGCAAGTCGATCATAATGGTTTATCAGGCTCTGTAGAGAGAAAGCGAATTTTATTAACTGTTTTCTCTATATATTAAATGAGTTATACCCTAACAATCTTTAAGTCGAGTTTTAAAAGGTTTCACATTGTATTCGTTAAGGCTTAACGTTTAGTGATAACAGCCAAACATTTATATTAAAAAGTCCATTTATTTACATTGACCTCTAGATCAATGCTGGTGAAATTTGCTAGATTTTACTCTTCTGCTTCTTTAGGCTAATCTATGATGAATTATTTAAGTCTCAAATATTCCAAACGGGATTTACAACACGAAGCATACTATCATTAGCACCGTATATTCCAACATATTAAATATTATGCTAGCTATATTGTTTTAGAGTTTAACGGCACTATGTTTTTGTCACTATTTCTAATGGAGAACTTAAATTTTGATAAACAGTAATATTTGCTAGTTAATTGTAAACTCCACATAAATAGTTTTTGAAGTATAAAAAACCATTTAGTTCTTATTATTTTGGTCTATTCTTACAAATAAAACAGAAGTGAAACTGTATTATTTTGATTTATATCTATATTCCATGTATTTGCTTAAGTTTGCTAAATTCAAGGTTTTTTCGTTCTCGTTTTAAAATACTTTGATAAAACTTGAATTTGGATAGTTTTTCTTCATTCTTTTGCCATTCGTTTGATGACATAATAATGACAAAATAAAAGCGTGTTAAATATCACATAGCCGCAAATACATATTTGGGTGTTCGGAAACACACTAATGATGCTACCAGACATAACTTCTTTCGAAACAACTCTATAAAGGGGTGACCTGGTGGTCTAGGGGTAAGGCGTCAGACTTCTGTGTTGAGCGTCCGGGGCTCAATCCTCGGTCCCGGCACAGATTTATCTGATTGCCAAACCCTTCCTTCACCTCTGACAAGACGTGTATTAATCATAACTTGTGAATGTGTGGAATTCCAGGTCTCCACCGTGGCTCGGATCCCACGTTAAACTGTAGGTCCTCCATTTCATCTCACAATCACCCTACCATTACACATTAGCGTAAGTGCGTATAACCCGAACGGGTAGTAAGACGCGGTGATAATAATAATAAAAACTCTATGAACTTTGCTATACATAATTAAATACCCTAAATCATTAACTACTAATAAGAAACTCTTTGTAACTTAAGGAGTACATTAACCAATATAGTAGTAAAACTAAACACCAAGTTTAACCGATGTTTGAACTTTACAAACCATTACGTTATGACAACTCTAACAGGACATTGTAAAAAGGAGCCCTAGTGTTATGTTTCCTTGTCCAGTAATGACGTTGAGAATTAATCGAGTCCGAGTCACGAGAGTCTAATCCTCAGTGCCAGGAGTTTGAGGTCAGGGCAGTGCACTTATCTTCATTATACACCTGTGTAAATCATCGACAAGGGATGTGTGGGAGGAGAAAGTTTTTGATGAGGGGGCGAGGAGAGGGATGGTTGCTCAGCACTAATGGTCACTGTGGGGGTTCCGCATGATTGTTACTTAATAGCGTTTTCCATTACACAATTAGATTGTTGTTTATTTTTGACGATCAATGATGGATCGGGAGAAGGGGATGGTGAAGGTAATTTGTGTTTGTCTGCTAGGAATTGTTCCTAATAGACCTGTTTATTTGGTCGGTGGTTTGTTCATTTAATATATACTTTGATGTTTATTTGCTTCACGTAAATGTTATCTTTTAGCCCATAAATAACACAACATTAGTTAATCGTAATTGAAAGTTAAATGAGCAGTAACTTTTCAATAAATTTAGTTCATTTACAGATGGTAACTTCTAAAAATCAGTAAATTCATGATAAATTGTGTTTATATATTAAACTTATATACTCAAGTCTAGTATAACATCTTCTTGTTGATTGAAGAGCCTACATTTCGAGTCTCAGCTGAGTTATTTTTCTTCCAATGGTAATTCAATTAACTATATGAGGCACAAGTATATATTTTCCCATTGAATCAATTTAATAGGAGTAATGAAATTACCTGTTCAAGTTTTAAATCATATATGGTAGATAGTTTTACAGTGAAACCTCGATAGTATGGTTTAAATAAGGTTAAATAGTCCAATTTAATTAAAATAACAGATAAGTTATACGGTAATTTTAAAAATATATTGAAGATGCAGTAGAGAAAATCCATGTACTTTTTGGATCATACATTATGCTACTAACAACATTATAATAGGACTTAAAATTAATTAAACTAGATGTGAATTGAATGGTCTAAGATCTGTTGCACAAGAATCACTTTAAAAGGTCGGTGAGGTTTGAAGAAGTTTACAAACTTATTTTGCGATCTTTTTTCATTAAAATTCACGTAGGTGTCATAAATGTTCGTAATAGGCCGAAATGTATTCATTTTGACTCTTTTTAATGATAATTTTCTAGCTCCACGTCTTAATACCCATTCGGACTATACGCGTAAGTAATACTTACACGAATGGTTTTAGGGTTTAGGAAGGTTATAATAATAGGAAGTGTATCCGTATTTGCGTAGAGGGAGAGTGGAAAACCATTATGAGAAAACCACCCTCAGTACACCCGACTGAAATTCGCACCTCGGATCTCCCCGTCATCGGCAGTCTAGCCTACTGCAAGAGTCCGCGTTAGACCACGTGGCCACCGAAGTGGGTCTTAAAGAAATTAATTACGTAGTTAAAGTGTTCTTGTGCACCACCCAATGTAACTATATTCCTGTTAAATATGAATATAAAAAATTAGGTCCAGATTATTGAGGTTATATTGTATTAATATACTTGTTTGGTTAAAATATCAAAATATACCATATACATTTAAATGAATGTTCTCTCTATAGTTGATTGAAATATCGGCAAGCACGTCACGGAAATAAATACCCAACGGGCTTTATTCTAATCAGTAAACAAGTGTCACAATACTCCGTTGTTTTATGTGACAGAGATGAGAGATACACACTCTGTTATCAGCCCGTCACGCGCACATGTCGGTGTGAGTGCGTGCTTTGATTTGAACACGTCTCGAAATCTCATCAGGACCCTCCCTGTACAAAGTTGTCCTGTTTATACGACACGTGCATGTGAAGAGTGGCAGGCAAATTACATGTCTCTCTATGTGTTTGTATGTCCGTCTGTCTACTGGTAGATAAGCCCCTATATTGTATACATGCGGAATGTAGTAACGAATGTTATTCTTGTTGAAAGACAGAGGACTCTTAAATTAAATTGTATCTTTCATTAAACATTTATTATAATTTTGAAGAATAAAGTATAAAATAGATTCGTGGAAGTTTTTCATTTAACAAATAATTTTTTAATTGGGTTAAGGGTTGAGGGAAAGGTATTTAACGTGAACTTTCTAAATACTCAGATTATAAATAGTTATTATAGTATTTATTTATTTACCACTCTTACTACCTGTTCAGGTTATACACAAGTATGATAATTACTCTATTAAAGGTTAGAGGACTATGGAGGCAATTTATAGAGAATATACGTAGATTTGCTTGGAAGGAGAGTGGAAAGCCAGTTAGAAAAACCACCCTTGTTAGACTCAACAAGTATTCCAACCCTGATATCCCAATCATCAGCAGGCCAGTCTAATATGATGGTGACGCCTTAGACCGTTTGGGCACTGAAGTGGCTTATTAATATACTACATAATAAGTTAATATAGAACAGTAAGCCTAACTAATACTGCAAACCGAAGCTACTAAATATTTACTAACGTTATAAAAAGATGAGCACGATTAAAGATAGTAGCCGTATTTATCTGTACAGTCCAAAATGTGAACCAGGGTCTATAAACTTGAGTTTTTAGTCTCGCTACCAAGCACAGATCCGAGGATATAGGCTTTTCACAAATGAATTATATGGGGCTACTTCCTTCATTTATATAGCTAGCAATTCGAGATTATTAATTTTAAATTCCACTTAAAAAAATATTATTTCAATTTTGGGATAGGGCTGTATTATTGAATTGTACTGATAATACTATTGAAAAAAACCAACAGACTACCTATATATATTATTTATATAAGACAAATATCTATTACATACATATCTTGTATGACTTTGCATTTAGAAAATTAAATGCTCTTTTACAGTAATCGTTTCGTTAGTTTTTGTTTTCTACGAAATGGTATATACTAATAATTAATTGGATTCTATGTTTTCGTAATTAAAATATGAGTGATTATTAAAATCTGTTGCTTACAAAAAGATAAAAAAAAAATTCTTTACGTGTTCTGTTAGGGATTCTAATGTAGGACTATTTCTGTACATAAGTATTCGACAGTTTATTGTTAGTCAAAGCAATGAATCAAATAAAATATACAGATCCAGTAAAAAAAAAATCTCATTTAGACAATACCACGTAAAGCTGCGATCCACACAAAAATAGTTGTATAGTATATTATAGTAATAATCTCACCATGTACCACCTGTTCAGGTTATTTACATATATGATAATAATTACTCTAATAGCGTAGGGATGAGGAGGGAAGCATTTTAGAGGTAATACTCCCGCATTTACATGGAAAGAGAGTGAAAAACCATTTAAGATTCAACCAACCTAGTAGACCCAACTGGTATTCTAAACAGATCTCACCATCCTCAGCAGGCCAGTCTAACACACGAGTGATACCTTAGACCATTAGGCCACTGAAGTGGGTATAGAAATAATAAAAGTGACATGTTGTCTTATTTAACTTTCTTTTAATGTTATTTTTCTTAATCCTATAGCAACCATCAAACATTGAATATTTATTAAATATAAGTCACGATATTCGTAGCGTTATATTTTCAGTCTAAATTAAAATAATTATGTGAGCCTTAGAATTTAATTTTCTTAAATAGTTTAACTCTTGAATTAAGTTTAGAAATGTTCAAAAATCATGAGTTAGTTGTCCACTTATTTATTTTTATGAGGTTATTAACAATATTTCACATAAGTATTTTGTACTACTTTCTAAGGTTACCTAATATTATAAATAATATATATTATTCGAATGGTCTTACCTAACATAATGTTCGTTAATGTTTGTTTTCAAATAGTACGTAATATATTATATGCAATAAATAAGTAATAAAATGCGAAATATAATATTCTACTTTCATTCATAAGTATCATAAAATCCCTTAAATATTAAACTAAACTAATTTGAGAATGATTCACTCATACTTTATATACCTTGAAACCATACGTGTAGATATATTGTTTTTCTTCCCAACAGCCTCATAGCAGAGCAAGCTAAGTTTATTTATTTCGGAATTAGTGTAGTGATGGTTTATAATGTTGGCTGCATTACTAACAATTACTATTCACACAACCACTTCATAATACTAAACAAAGAGATAGTTTGAAAAACATTGGCTCCAGCCTTTGACCATTATTATTATGTTTGTTTTTGTGTCGGTTGTTAGTTTTCATAAAGTAAATGTTAAATACCCCAAAAATAATACTTATAATAGCTTGGCAGTTAGCGAGTTGAAAATGTTGAGAATTAGCTCTTCAACCGAGCAATTATTTATCTTTAGTCCTTTATACCTGTAAATATACAGCAAAAAGTAGGCCTAAATGAACATTTAAAAATTAATTGATATAATATTATTCAAATAATTTTTCTAAATATTTGTAGCTACCTATTATGCAGTTTGGCCAATATATTTACACTAAATTGAACTTTTTGTTAGATACATAATAATTTTATTTTATTAAAATGAGTTTTACTCAGTACCTAAAATACCACTTTATTAAATTAATCTATATATATAAATATATATTAGTAAACAACTATAGAATGTATAAATATATATTATAATATCTGAAAGGTAAAATGGCCGTATTTCCACGTAATGGATGTATTTCGAATACATGTAGCAGTTTCTTGCATCGTGCTTCATGTTTGATGTTTTAATTACATGCATTACGTTATAGTATATTAATAATAATTTGATTGTAATTCATTTAAATTATTTTGATATTTTTCATATTCTATTTATTAAAATGGCTTTCATTAAATTTAACATAATTCAAACGAATAATACTGCGTGAAAACTGTGTGAATATGACCGTAATTTGGTAAAATAGATTCGCATGAGTTGAATTTACGATTAGAATCTAATCATGAATAATTAAAGCGAATAATCAGCAAAACATGCATGACATAATATGTTTAATGAGAAGACTCGCATGGTTTATGCAACGTTAGTTCTTCAACCTCATGTCTGCGTCCATTCAAACATGAGCTAAATATTTTAACTGGGATAATTTGGTTCACAAACAATATTTCCAAAAATATTGTGAATTAAGGGATTTGATTAGTGACACGATGTATTTAGAAAACAAAATCAATACAATGATTTAAATATAATCACTAATTCAGAGAGATTATTAAAAGTGCGTGTATTTTAGGTATGTCCTTGACAATTAAAGCCCTTAAGGTGATCTCTCCAATCCAACTGAGCCCTTTAGCTTAGCCATATTCAAAACTATCATCTAGGCTTATAATTCGCAGAGGGTGGATATAAATTTGTGCGTGACATGTATATGGCCTGGGCATTATAGTTGTAGAGAGTTGGTGAGTTAACCGTGCATGGTTGCAATTTTTAATAGTAAACATATTTTAAAATTTGGTTTCCATAAATAGTAAATGAGTGTGTTTAAAAAAAACACAGTTGAGTTAAACATAACCATAATCCACAATATACTTTAGGTAACAGAATATACCATACACAAATAATACATTCTTATGGACAACCCTCTGGAAGTGCCCTTTGCAAAGCACTCAGCTTCCCTCACAACTCTCTCATAAGAGACGTCCAGAAGTTTGACCACTTGCAAATTATGTATGTGTTGTAATGGCATCACCCACACCAGCGCCGAGAATTGAATCTAATTCCCACCGAGAGCATATTTAATCTACACGGTTGTATCTATAGTTCAATACAGTGCCAATTTGGGGAAGTAGAACAAGTAACCTCAGAATTATACTAGACTTTCGGCCTTCAAGAAATACAAATCAATTAAAAATCCACATTTTAAACTATTTCTTAGTTTAATTTTAGAGATATTTAGTATGCCTGTCAATGCCGTACCTTCTGATAAAATGAGGATTTTCGAAAATAATGTTTGTCTAGAAAATAAATTTGTGGATTTATGATTGTGAGTTCATAGATAGTATTTTAGTTTAATTTAGTTTACTTTAGTCAAGTACTATTAAATGATTAATATGTTTCTTTTTCAAAGAGACTCTTCTAGAATGTGACACGTGAATAAACCTACGTATGAATGGTTTGAAACCTTAGCTCCTTTGTATACTAAAATAAGAATTCTAAGTTTTATTCCCGTTATGTTAGAAAAATGTATAATATTGTTAAAATTGGAGCTTGCCCGCTTCACAGTGATGAACTAAACGTTTTAACTGAGTGATGTATTGATTCTATTATTATGTTTGTTTTTGTGTTTGTGTTAGTTTACACAAAGTAAATGTTAACTACCCCTAAAATAATAATAATATTTTCCCTCCATTTTTTATAATTTCAGTGCAAGTTAAGTCAATACCCCTAACAGACTAGCACTGAAAAATAACAGAATAACACATTGGCTACAACATAAATATACACTATATCTGTGAACAATAGATTAGAGTCTTCAATAAAATAAATATAATAACTAATTAACAATAAAGAGTAAATACATTAAAATTAATGAAAATTATTTATCATTATTTAGTAAAGATTCCACAGTAAACAAACGGAAAGTAATTAAATATAAGGGTTTTCCTTAAATAACTAATTTTGGTTTTTATTTTATGAGAAAAATAATACTCTGGAAATTTAGAGCTAGCGCTGCTCAGATTAAGGCCAAGATGTATGAGTTTTTAAAAGTTAGCTGTATACAATATTTTAGTATTTTTAGAGTACCAAAGGGAACAAGAATGCCAACATATTCATGGACAAATTTACAAGAAATTATTGTGATGGTAAAAAAATAAAAAAATAAAAAGGTTATTTGAAAAGTAATCGTAGAAGAGAGTTTGAAGCCCGAAGAGGTTTATAATTCTGTCATCATTATAACATTTATTTAAAAAAAATATATCATTCCAGTGCATGATTATATAAATTAAAATTATTATATTCACACTTGTATCTTCTTATAATTGGCCATTAAAATAAATAGTTTTTTTTATAATTTAGAGAAAAAGCCATAAAAAATAATATTTTCAAAATTATACTTTTTTTAAAACACCGGCGCATGAACACAGCTGAAAACTGTTTGTATAACGTCATAAACCACACTGATTTTTTCCAGTTCACCATCTTAATTTTTGACAATTAGGCAGCCTTTTAAAAGTTTTCGTTTGTAAAGTACTTTTAAGTAAAAAAATATACGCCACTTCCACACAATATTAAATATCCAAACTGTTATTTTCTTAAGCTAACATTTAAATGATATAAAAATCGGTTGGAAAAAATTAAAAAGGAAATCTTTGCTGAGAGTTTTTATTTCTATTAATGACAGCTCAACAAATATGGTCTTGCAGATCATATGATTTGGCGAGTTCATACATAAGAATATGCCTGAGTGATAGCTTATACCAGCTGTCAGTTACCACCATTCATGGACTTTAAGTAAAATATTTCTTATCTTATAGTTTATAGTATCCCAGAAAGAGAATACTATCATAACTACTGTTTGAAACACAACAGAAAAATAAAATTGGAGCCACCAATGTATTCCTTACTCATTTCTGCAGCTCTTTTAAAAGAAAAGCCCGTTTGATGTTCCATTTGTGCTTTGCTGAATGTTTAATTAGTATTTGAATGTACTCATCTAGTTGAATGAGGAAAAGGTCAAAGTAACTATAGTACTGGCTAGATAATACTGCGCATGGAGCGTTTGTACTGAATGAATTATTAATCGAGAGGAGATGACTTTGTATCTGGCCTGTATTTTTTTTACGTTCTACTATACATAGTGTGAAGGGCAGTTTTGGATAAAGAATTCTTCTCGACAAATAAAAGAAAATGATTCAGATGTCCTTTGTAACTACCCACTAGCTCTGGGAAGTTTTAATCCAGCCGAAACTCTTTAAAGGACGTTTCATTGGCTTGATGTAAATTTGTAGTCTGTGTTAATACCATAAAATTACCTAAATATGATGTGCAGTACATATTTTATAAATGATTAGTAGAACACTATATGTAATATTAAACCCACAAATAGTATACTTATTTACAAACTATAATGAACTACTGTAACATTTGTTCTAGTTGTATGAAATTTATACTTTTTTCTTAATGGTACCAAAATAAAGGAGAAAAATGTGTGCCAAAAGTGAATACTGTCTACAGAAACTGAAAAATATAGGTTTAGTTTCTCATGGTAAGATAGTTTACGGCAACGTTACTAAACACCACATTGTGGAACGTTTCTTAAAACTTTGTGGAAAGGTTTATTATTTTATTTTTAAATGTTCAATTTTATGAACTCCGATTATCTAACCTTTGACTGAACTTTTAGTATATATATGCATACATACATACATACATACATACATACATACATACATACATACATACATACATACATACATACATACATACATACATACATACATACATA
>CABFWB010000025.1:92708-110993 GCA_902151455.1 Timema bartmani | reverse complement strand
ATACATATACATATACATACACACACATACATACACATACACATACATACACACACATACATATACATACACACACATACATACACACACATACACACACATACACACACATACATACACACAAACACACATACATACACACAAACACACATACATACACACAAACACACATACATACACACACATACATACACATACACATACACATACACATACACACATACACATACACATACACATACACACATACACATACACATACACATACATATATACAGACATATATACAGACATATATACAGACATATATACAGACACACATACATACACATACATACACATACATATATACAGACATATATACAGACATATATACAGACATATATACAGACATATATACAGACATATATACAGACATATATACAGACATATATACAGACATATATACAGACATACATACATATATATAGACATACATACATACATATATATAGACATACATACATACATATATACAGACATACATACATACATATATACAGACATACATACATACATATATACAGACATACATACATACATACATATACACATACACACACATACACACATATACACACATATACACACACACATACACACACATATACACACACACATATACACACACATACACACACATACACATATACACATATACACATATACACATACATACACATACATACACACATACATACATACATACATACAAACATACATACATACATACATACATACATACATACAAATAAAAAACTTGAATTACATTACGTCATTAGGTGTTGAATATATTAAATAAATGTAATGTATATGTGAGTATATTGTAGGTACCACTGTCACATACCATAATGACAGAAAAAAAACGCGAAAAGATTTCATCCGCCATACAGTCAGCGATCTGACACTAAGCTCCCTTTTCTAGGACCTCTGGCCTTCTAACTTCATTTCTTGGTGAATACGTGGATTAAACATTATACCAGGAACACTTGCATCTCACTCTTGAAGTGATACTTCATTGATACAGCAGTAGCTATTACAGACCACAAAAATGGCATAGGCATTAAGGTACAACACGAAAATAACAATGGCATAAATCAATTTAAAGATGGGTTAAAATTATTCTGGTATCATAAAAAAATAAATCGCCCTCCCTACATATGTCATACCTTCCTATTATCTAATCTACGCTTGTATTTAAAAAAATTTAAAATATTTGAATAAAATTAAATATTAAAATTTACCAATTTATATTAAATACGGTAAAAAAATAATTAAATATTTGAATTAATAAAAAAAAATGTTTTAGCTTAAGTATCCAAGTAATAAGAGGAATTACACAGAAAAGATGGTTCTCACAAGGATGCATTATCTACCATCTCATTTGTTGACGGACCTAGGTCTTTAGTAGTAATAATATGTAAATAGTTTATTAAACTAAAATATCTCCTAGCTCTGTCTTAGGATCTCTCCTTTAAAATCCTATGTCAAAACTAGTGCATTCAGATGACAAAATCTACTAGTGAGAGATAAAATGTTCAGGTCTCACCAACGTTAAAACTTTCAGCTCTCAGATTAAAAATATAAGGTTCAGATATGTTTAAAAATTCTTACCACTATACAGCATAAATTTTCACAAATTATATATCAACTGTCAATTGAGGACTTGGCCTCCTTTTGGAAACACTATATTCTCTAAACGGTAATTCACTCTCTAGATCAGGGTTTTAAAATACTTGGCATAGGATCATTTCCTAGCCCTATACCTAAGTTTATTTTTAAAAATTATTCTAAATTAGCAACTCAAAAATGTTCTTTTCGAGCATAGACATAAAAGAAAATATCTTTATAAAAACTTCCAATGTATAGAAGTAGAAACAATGTACAACCCATGAACTAAAACTCAGGAAGGTAAAATATCCTCCCAGAAAGATTATAGTATTTACAGGTAACCAATTTTAAAATTTAGATTTAAATAAGTTCCATACAAAAACTCCACGCAAGATCTCAGCTGGTAGGTAGTCAATCTTGCATGGCCTGGATATCGCTACAAAGCTAACATGAAAAATAATCGATTTATACCCACTAAACATTTCCAAAAAATAGCATTCGAAAATAAGAAATGCCATCAAACGGTATGAGAAACCAAATTCAAATCACTTCAAAAATAATTAATGCGTTCATGACCTTCAAATAAATATTGCGACAGAGTATTGCTCTCAAAACAGCTAAGTGATTAAAATATCATTAATAAAACATCCTTGTCTCTAATAAAAATAAAAACACTTTTGTGGCTACAGGCATAAACGGAGATACTAATAAAACCCAATTCCCTTAGGGTCTCTTAAAAAACGTCTAAGATACTATTTTTTTTTAATAAATTATAATAAAAGCAGGTGCGCATATTAAATAACATCATGATACTAAGTCCGAACACAGCTTATAAATTTATCTAACCTAGCGCAGCATGCTAAACCCTAAATTCACTAACACAATATTGGATGATACAATATCTTGGCAAGCCACATGGAATTAAGTCATTGTCACCCACACCTGCAGTCAACTTTTCTCACCATTCAGTTACTGAGATGAGCTTACACTTATCCCTGTAAACAAAATGTATATTTGATCTTTTTTGTTACCTCTATATACTCTAAACTTTGTCCCTGGTGGGACAATCCCTCACGTGTACCACATTCCTCCCCCCCCCCCCTTTCCACGTCTCTCTCTTTCCCATTCGTTACTAATTGAACACACCCTAATGAAAACTCACATGCATTTTTCAAAGGGTGTTAGAGTGGGTGAAAGAGAGAGGGGGGAGGTTTGCCACCCCCATCTCCTACACGACCCTTTACCCCATGCAGGTGTAGTCGGCACGCAGAATGAAAATGAAGTAGGCCCCATTGGACATTAACTCGACCGGACGAATGCAGGTATTAAATCAATTAACTGTGTCTCGGTGTGTAAATCAGTCTGTAGGGTTTCGTACACCAGGTAAAGTGCAAAACTTGACCAAGCACCACGGCTAGCGTCGGGTGGTGAGCGCTCTGGTGCTGCTGATGGATACCAAACTCTGAAACCAGTTAATCTAAGGGAATGGGATGATAGGGATTGAGTTAAAGGAAACTTACTGGAACTCTCCTGCGGGAGTGGATGAGAAGGTGAACTAATATTTTTTAATAACCATACAGTGCAGTGTCCCAAATAAGGATGATGTTATTATTATTATTATTATTATTATTATTATTATTATTATTATTATTATTATTAAATAAGTCATAATAATATCTTCACAAATATTTATAATGTGTTCATTTTTTCTGCATAGAATTCTATTACTCATTTGGGTTATACGCCTATGTACTAATTACGTGAATGTGTTAAGGAAAGGATGAGAAAGGATATATTATATGCACATTTGCTCGGAGGAGAGTAGAAAAATAATTTTGGAAAAACCACCCTCAGTACACCCGACCGGGATTAAAGCCTCAATCCACCCAATCATCGGCAGTCCATTATTTTTGCGAGAATGACGCCTTGGACGATGCAGCCACCAATGTGGCTTCATTATTAATAATTACGGTATAACATAAAATATACGTCAATTAAAAGAAGATTCACAAATTATTAAAAAGCAGTTTTATCAAAAAATGACACCTTAGCTCATTCAGCAACGTGTATTTTCCACCGAGCTGAAGGACCCGGGTTCGATTTCTGGCATGTTCAAATAAATATTATTGGGGAAATGTGGTTTTCCCCTTTTACGATGATGAACTGACGGCCAGAGCTGGGTGTTGTGTCTGTTCTATATTTAAGTTAGTTTATAAATTGTGTGCTTATATTATAAGTCATTTTTAAAAGTGCACCTAAAATACCTCATATAAATAAAACACATTTAAAAGTCATGATGAACTTTAAGAGCCCAACAATCTTTAATATGGTTAAAAAGGTGTTTACATGTATAAAAAACATAGCTCAACATAACTTACCGTTAAAATTGTAAGAATTTTGTATGTGTTTTCCCTGGAATCCTATTCACCCACTTATTGTAAAATAAGGTGTAGCTAATAAAGGGTTAAGGTGATTGATTGCCTACCGAAGTATTGAGTCACCTCGCAAGCATTAGTAGACAATATTTTATTTAAAAAGTAATCTGTTACTACTTTAAAAAATTGGTTATGCCAAAATGGAGGCGAAAAGGTTTTCTTCTTCGTAGTGAAATTATGTTGTTCATGAGGGAAATCTTTCACCGGCTACATGGAACGTTGGTAGCACAGTGTTTCAATTAGTCGTCTGTCTGTGTTTATGTTGTGTGTGTGAGTCGAAAGTTAACTTTAGTGAGGTCATAGAACCATTTGTGTCTGCTAAAGTGAGACGAGTCAAGAGGCCGTCTGCTTCGAAATCTCAAGAATTAGAATTTGATTCTGACTAAAGTAACATACTTATCAAGATTGTTTGTAAATGTAATGCTTCAGTTAGGATAATACTGTACAATAATTAAATAGGCCCCATCACACTGACTGAATTATCTCCACAGATTGATTTTTCTAAATTTTAATATTTTCACTTCACTTTAGATGGTAGATTATAACTTACACGTTCATTAAAATATGTTTCAGGGGGTTTGGGAGGCCGACAATTAATTTCGTAGCTCTGTCCTCAAACAGATAAAGATAATTTTAAAAGTCTCCCTAGTTTAAATTCTATTATAATTGACGATAGTTTTAGTGGTTTTAGAGCTTAAAAAATACCTTTCCTTTCTTGTAAGCAATACCGCTATTTAAGTGGCACCATTAAATTCTTTTTACTGACGAGAATTCATGAAAAAATTTGTTAGTACATTATTTAAAAAAAAGCCATTTATGTCGCTTAGTCGAATGATGTCTAAATATGCCACTATTAGGGTGGAGATGAGGTGTCACGTGTTTGCATTGCAAGGTCATACACACAGACACACACACACACACAAACACATATATACATGTTCCCCTTCCCCGTTAGTACATAGCTCTAGTTTATCAATACGTATTGTTCCGTGTTGAATTGTTTGATTGAGTTTTATAGTCTAGATTGGAGTATGTTACTGTATTAATGTATTCAGCCAATACAGTGTTTTTGTGTGTTTGCTTATAAACAAATACTAAATTGTTGTTGAAAGGTCTTCAAAATATCTCTGCACGTTTTGACAACTGATGTGTATATCCCGACAAATTTAATTTTCAACCTGATTTTCAAATCAGAAAAAGTATCACAGCTACTTTAGCTGAAATGTTGGGAAGTATTTAGTATAGCGTAATTGGTTAAATTATAATTTTTTGATTAACTTATTATAAACATAGTTTACCTATTTTTATTGATAATGAATTTAAGATTGCTTATGAATATATATATGTTTCTAACAACACAATCATTGGTATAGTAATAATAATAATAATAATAATAGTTTTGCGCGTCTGGGTTACATCAATTTGTGCCAAAAATTAGCCAATATTAATAAACCTTTGCCCAAGAGACGTCCAAATGTACTAATCGTACATTTTTTCCGTGGAGGCTCTTTCCATGTCCCAATGAGATGTGATGGTGAGTATGAGGGTGTGGAACCACTGTTAACACTTAAACTTAACTTAAACCTAACTAACCAAACACTGGTGACCGTCAGGATAATTCTCCATTCGGGAAAAATACCAAAGGTACCAGCTGGGAAAGGAACCTTGGCTCTTAGCTAGGTGCACTGTACACTACACTAGGGGGCCATTAATGGGTATGGTGCTTTAAATATATTGCAGATTTTCTTCAACCGGTTAATTTTTTATTCACACCATTAAATATGGACTAATTTTAATTATGAACCCAGAAACAAACGAATTTAAATTTATTTTATATGGAGGATCAAGTACAAAAACTATGTTTGTTTGCAATTATTAACATATATTTATTATTATATTTTATTCCTTTATATAAAATTATACAAAGTAATAGCTTAAATATATTAAATAAACAAAGTTATGTCCATATTTAAATTATTTTTACTAAAATGTTCACTCTCCTAGTGCTTAGATGATTTTACACTATTTTTATAATTTTGGTTTTTTAAATTTTTGTATCCTATTTAATGAAACACTTAAATTTGACAAAGGTTCATTAAATATAATACTACTTTATCTAAAGTATCTAAAATAAAAGTATATATTTTAAATTGTTAATGAAATATTCAACTAACTATTACCAAAATTATACAGTACAGCTGGTGATGAGAAGGTAAGGGTGTTTTTTAGTAAATTATTTTGTCGTCTCTCTTCACGCAAATGCTGGCATATTTCCTCTTAATTACATCTTCTTCATCCATACCAAATTAATGTGAGTATGCGGATAGCTCAAACGGTTCATATAAATATGTGTATTAATAATAATAAGAAGAAAAATTAAATTGGAAAATTATTAGCAGTAAAAGGGTATAACAATTTAATATACAGTAATAGACTATAGCTATGCATTATAGCTAAGCGTGTATGAAAATAACTCCCTTAATTGAACCCCACTGGAATTTGAGCCCGACTTTTTGGATAATAATACACTACATTATTCACACGGCTAAGCCTAGTATGATTATACTTATTTTATTGTATTACAATGACCTCAAATCTGGAGTGTGTTGCAGCTAACCACAGGGTCCGAAGACCTAAATGAACATGTCCCATGAATGAGTTTGAAATTTCTGCTACAAATCTCAAAACTGACACTTCTGGTAAAGATTCAGATGACCCAGTTAGTTAACATACTCTATTTTATCTTGCTGCATTTTTAATCACTGTCAGATAAGTTTCTATAACTATGATAAACTTAGCGCCTGATGAGCGTGGTCTCTTTACCGTCCACTAGGGCTTCCTATAAACTAGGGCACGTCGCGGGAACGAGAGAAGGGGTTTAAAGATCTATTTTTGGGCTTGGAGGAATCCAACAGTTTTCACTTCGTGTCATCTTTTCAAAGAGATAGATAGAGAGAGAGAGAGAGAGAGAAAAATCAGTGAATGTATTGTTTTGTCTATGTTGCAGGGTGTGTGAACTTCACTCGCCTCGCAAAATAGGCTCCTCCCCCTTCTTGCACTACTACTTCTACTTCTACTACTATCATCACTCGAGGCGGTGAATCTGCGTCAGCTGCTTCTAAACATTTTTCAACCTAAAAATATCATACAAACTTCACAAATGATTTTGTGGTAGGTTTTTTTAATTTTTACAATGTTTTTTTTTTGTTTTGTTTGGACGTTCGTTTGTTGGTTAAACTTTTTTTTTTCCTTTCGTTTTACGTGTCTTTACTTTTATTCTTATCTCTGTTATAGATGGAGGTTCCCACTATTTGTGCCGTAAATCTGTTGATTTGGTTTTATATTTTATTAAATAAAAGAGTTTTGTTGAGTTTATTAATTTTATTTGTACATTTTAGGAATGTTAGAGTCATCACTTTTATTTTCCTAAGTTTTGATAGTCTACTGAAGTGCGCAAATTTGAATCGAGTGAATCAATTAATAAATTGTATTAAATAATTACGAATAGAAATGTGTTAACCTACCAATTGTGTACTTATATTTAAATTTATTAGCTTTACTTTAAAGTTATTCGCATGTTATTAAATTAAATATTTATATTTCATTTCTGTTTACTATTTTCATCCCCTTGCGTTATTTATTCAAAGAAAAAAATTAAAATAATTTTGCTTCATTTAAATTTGAATATAACTAATTCTATTAACATTTAAAATTCTATCACCAACAATAGAAACTATTTAAAAAAATAATGTAATAAATCTGAAAGCCTCTCTGAAAAGTTTAGTATTTTCCTAATTCCAGTTTATTTTCCCATAATTTAAATAAAATTATTAGTAAAATATTAATCAGTATCTTGAAACACCGTTATAAGGCTCATTGACTTATTTTCACTCTTTTCAAATTTGGGATTAGCGTTTTTTTGATGTTGTCAGCAACTTTTGTGTCTCACCCACTTTGCTGTTTGGTGTTGTTTGTCTCACACGTGTTCATATTGTTGTTGGGATACAGACGTTTCATTCGTGTTCTTTTGATCGACAGGTTGCTTCATTTCAATGTGGAACAATGCGTACCAACATATTCAATAAACTCATTTAATAAGCTAATGTTTTACATACACACACAATAACATGTTAACATAAACGGCATATTTAAAATAAATATAAATGCATATAATATTTAATAATTATTATTTTTACCTGCTTTGGTGGTCGAACAACATACCTAACTGACAATGAGGGGAAGATTAGGGCTCGAAGGTGACCTGGTGGTATAGGGGTCTGTGCTGGGGTCCGGGGTTCAATCCTCGGTCCCGGCACGGATTCATCTGATTGCCAAACCCTTCCTTCACCTCTGAAAAGACGTGTATTAATCACAACTTATGAATGTGAGGAATTCCAGGCCTCCACCGTGGTTCGGATTCCACGTTAAATTGTAGGTCCTCCATTTCATCTCACAATCCGCCCTACCACTACACATTAGCGTAAGTGTATACAACCCGAACGGGTAGTAAGACGCGGTGATAAAACAAAATTAACAATATACATGAATTGATGGTCATGTGATGACGTCAGGCTCACAATGGAGTTCCAGTGACCAGGGAGGTCAGGGTTGGAATCTTGGCTAGTTTTATTAGGGGAAGTTTTCTACATGCAATTAAAATTTTTTTTACATTCTTATTCAATTATTATAAACTTACCTTCCCTCTCCCCCTTAATGTAGAAAGAGAGAAAGTTGAAACCACAACGGAAAGTTCTGGAGGGAAAACCATCCCCAGAGAACCCAGGCGAGATTCAAAACCCAAACTCTCCGTAGACGGTGACAAATGTGAATCCAACGTCTTGGACCACTTACGCCCTTCAGCTTATTTTTGACGGTGGTCAAGTGGACAAGTGGGTAATGTTTCTTTTAAACTAATTTTTCAACGACTCTATTTTGTAACCCAAAACCGCCAACTTAGCCCTAGCACATTTAATTCCAGAATTGGGAGAGTTTTTATCTGAGTAAATAATTATCAGGTCAACTATTATTTTATTTTTAAGTTTAGCGCTTACCTACTTTCCCAACTTTGGGGTGTGTCGATAAAAGACGGGGCACTTCAGTCTAGATCATAAAATAAAAAATAAAACTTAATGCAAATTAAAAAGATGCATCTGTAAAATCTTGCGATTTAACTTAAGGTGTGAACCAAACTGCTTCTATTTTATATACACGCTTGCCCTATGTAGAAACTAAATCTGTATCTCAATGGAGCTATAACTCAATTTATCTCAAAGTTTGTTCGTTATGATACATGAAGCACACCACCTCACATATATTTAATCTTTGGTTGCCGAGATATTTGTTTTGCTGAGCGAGACATTCTCCCACATTTGAAAATGAAGCATTCTGTATGATCTGAGCTGGCAAGAATTCTAATCTGATTGGCTTACTGTGTTGCCTTTGTTTAACTTTGTCAGCTGGGTTGTTGGAACACCATGTTGAGGCTGTGTATGGCACCTTACTGTTCTGGGGGGGTGTACTTATTGTCTGTCCTGTTTGTCAGTGCGTGTGTTCGTGTCTTCAATAGAATTGCACAGTAGTTGTGAAGGTTTGTAAAAAAACACGTTTGTATCACTTGACCCAAGAAAATGTATTTATAGAATATAAAGAAATTTAAGAGAATTGGGTATATAATTTGATGGTTATACACCGCTTGAATTGTACTTAAATGGTTTTATATCCATCAATAACTAAATAATAAATTTGAAATTTTATAATTAACTTTAAGTTTAATAAAACTAATTAATGTTAATCAGAATTGCTAGAGATTCTGTTAAATATTTAAAAACATACTATTATTTGTGGGAGAAAGTATGTTTTTATATTGATGGAAGAGTTGAAAATAAAATAAAAAATTACCCAAAAATATATTTTTATAGAATATTGAATAATTAAAATTAATTTAAGATCCAAACTATATTTAAATTAAAAAATGTTTTTATCCATCTAAATCAAATAATATTTTTTAATTTAATCACGATGTATCATGCTTATTAGGGTATTTAGTATTTTATTTTAACATTAAATTAAACATTAAATCGTACATTTTTTCAGAATAATATGTTTTTAATAGCAATAAAAATCTTTAACTTTAGGTTTTTGTAGTATACATTTATAGGGTTTCACGTTTCGCAACTTTTTAAATAAAAAATCGGTGTCATATTAATTTCATAATTTAACTGGCACTTTTTAGTTTCAAATATGTTTTGGCCAGTTATCTCTATTGATTTTTCAAGTAGGCCTCTAAAATCATTCTCTAAATGGGTCTTATTATTTAAACAATACTTACTATATATATTTTTTTAAATTACCAAACTTAGAACAAACTTTTATTTAAGTGATATTTAATCTGAACAGTTGTCGGGTTAAAAATTGTCAAGAAAATCTTGCATTAGCTAGAATTAGTGATTCTGATTGTACTACAATCAATTAGTACCACTACTACTTAGATACAAATTTAAGTATTTTCTATTTTATAAATAGAAATCCACATTCTTTCTGAATGATTGTAGATGATGATTCTCAATGATATTCTGTGAAAATTATGGGAGTTGTCATTATTATTAGTGTAGCTATATAAACTTTACTAAGGCTCTGGAACGATTAGCTAAACGCTTCACGGGCGAATTGAGGTTACTTTGTATCATTATTAATTTTTCATGATATCTCCAGTCATATTCTGACGTATTTGCCTCCTCATTTTATATTATTACATTATATCATTGTGCGCTGCTAATATAGCAAACATTTCGTTTAGTTGCGTATTGCTAGAACAAGCATGTTGGATTACATTAAATATAATTTTATAAACACTTGATGTTTATTGATTAGTTTAGCATAAGGGTTATTAGCAATTGATTATAGTGAGGTTGGTTTTTTGTTTTGGTTCCCTTTCTGGTATTTTAAAAATTATTTTGGGTGTAAAGGCGTGCTAAAGGGTTGAAAATGAGGATTTAGAATGGTATAAAATACTATACGCACTATAATTGGTCTGGCTATACAGAAAAATCTTTTTTTTTTTTTTTTTATTTATNTTTTTTTTTTTTTTTTTTTTACTTATGGGGATTTAAGCACTGACAGGAAGGTTGATTAATTGAGTACGTGACCGGTAAAGTCCTAACTATTACTGAGCTATTTGAATATATCTATTTTTTCTAACGAACTTTCTAGTTATAAGGCTAGTGAAACCCACATCGGTGGTAGTCTAGTACAAACATGTCACTCTCCTTTCAGACTGGATTGCTACAAATATGGAGATTAGAGTTCAAATCCCGGTTGAGTGCACCGATGACCTTTATTCACAAAATGGCTTCCCACTCTCCCTCCTACACAAATGAGGGTACATTTAGTCTAAAATATAACCTCCCTAATCCCTATCCCATTTGCATAACTATTTTATGCATAAAAACCGAACGGGTGCAATGTCCAATTAAAATATTCTTACGGCTATAAAATTTAACAGCAGCTTCTCTGCGCAAGAAAGTGATTAATTAATTTATATCGCTGACGCAAAGAAGAATAAATGTTCAGGGTAGGGTTTTCATATCACTAATGAGTCATCTCACAATTTATTGTATCATAAATTTACCTTGCGCCCGCTTAGCGATTGCGTGTTAGCCTGGGTTACGTAAGAAGGAATGTAACTTTATAGCGGTGTATATCACACAAAGAGACGAACATTTTCTCGCATGCTAGGGTTAGCAGATGTTAAATGGCGCTGATAAGACCGGTGTGGTTTCAAGTTTTATTTCCAAGTTGATGATTCTTTACCAAATACTTAGCTCTATGGTCTAGAAGAGTGTTTTTACCGACTGCACTGGAGATTTTTTTTTTCTCATCAGCGGATTTTTTTTACCTGCTTATTTTTACTATACACCACACTACTACAAGTTTAGACTATTCTCATATCTACACCTATTGGGTAGGAATGAGTAAACGTACCCCCATTTGCCTGAAGGTAGAGAGTAAAACCATTAATAAAAAAGAAAGAATAAATGTATCCCCATTTTCCTGGAGGAAGAGAGTAAAACCATTTATAATAAAACACCCTCCGTACACCCAACAAGAGTTCAAATCCCGTTCTCCCCATATTAACTCTTTAGACCACGCGACCACTACAGTGGGTTAATCCTATCTCTAAAAGACTTATTTCTTGAAAATTCATCTTCAATATCTTGTTTGTTACGCAAGTATTTGTATCATTTATTTTTACCTATCTGGGCTATCCGAACCTAGCTATTCTAATCTGGTAAGAATGAATAAGACCTCAATTAGATTAGCTCCACTTGAATTTGCGTAGAGAGAGTGTTTGTAAACACTAAGAAAAATATCTGAAGTACACCTTACTGAGATTCAAGCCCCAAACTTTGTCATCAGAAACACAAACTAGACAATATTAACATTTATTTCAAGAAGCTACTGATGCTGTGAGATGTGTTAGAGCAACACGCAGAAAGATCTAAGGGTTACACCATTTAACAAATGAGTGTTCTAAAACTGTGAATGCCAAGATCTAATTAATTTTACAAAGAGTTTAACTGACAAAAAAAGATTTATAATTGGATCACATTAATAACCTTTAAGATAATAGACAAAATAGTTGTGTAGTACTCAATATGTTTACAAAACACCACTTTTAATAATATAAAATAATAAAAAATAAGCTGTTGGCTAAAGGTGGCATTTGCCGAACACATGGATTAAGGTGCGATGGAGGGGTGCTCGAGCTAAGGAGGGTTTTTGCAGTTATTTACTCAAAACATTTTTTTTATCAAATAAATAAAATATTCTTCAGAACAAACACAGGGTTTAATTTTATTCACACAGTAACCTCAACAGTTATTGAGTATCTGTCAAGGGTGTCCTGGAATTTAATAACAATTTTTTCTCTTCATTCAAAAGTCTCTCATCTAATGTCACTACGCTCATAACAGATATTTAAAAACCGTTTATATCACGATGTGAAGAAAATTAAACTCTACTTTTCTACTGGAGCTATATTTTCCACTACTGGTTTTCTAGGCCTGTCTTAGCTACATATCTCTTATTATCTAACTAAAGACTAGGACAAGCACACCATCCAGTTCCAGCCGTTAATTTATCAATGTGAAAAGGTAAACTCATATCTCACTAATGATAAATATTTCGGCCATGCCAAGGATCGAACCCAGACCCCTAGCTAGGTAGGCAGACAGGCTACTGACTGAGCTAAGGTGGCTTATCTTAAATTAACTCTAGGATAAGCAAGACTGCAAAACCCTATGCACTCCATAACTATTAGGGAAAAAGTAACTCAAGTTTTAAATGACAGCTGAACTCAATTAAAACAAATTAAACCGATTATCACTTAGATAGATATCTGCTTATCAAACTTAATATATTTTAAAAATACTAAAAAATAATTCTATCTATATTATGACTAGCAGTAAAATTAAAGGAGGGAATTATTATGCTCCTAGTTAATATCCTAGATGATACAGAAACTCCTTAATATTTGCATTATTATAAATTAAAGAAAATTACATTATTTTTAAAATGAAAAATAGCAAATTTCAAATATATGTTGATAAATGATAGATATACACTGGAAATGAGTCCAGGACCTTTGACTTATCACAAGTATACTCTTACCACTTAGATATACATCCCGTAATCAGGGTCGTACACTACTTATTAACTTAAGGTAGAATTCATGATGTATATGTACTTGTGGGGATTGCCAATCATTTCAAACTAAAAGACACAGAGCCTCAACGACTTAATGGTAGACATTGTGTGTTGCCGTAATGTAACAAGATAATTTGACTTTATAAACAATACAGTGAGACCTGCTTCGGTGGCTGCAGGGTCTAAGGCGTTACTCTCACAATATACTAGACTGCCGATGACAGATAAAGAGGGGTTCAAATCCCTGTCATGTGTATTGAGTGGTTTTCCATTCTCTCTCCATGCAAACATTAGTACAGTTTCTCTAAATGCAACCTTCCTCATCCATAACTCATTAGTGTAATTAACTAGTATAAATGCGTACAAGCCGAACGGATGTTACTAATATATAATACAAATAGTATGAAAAATTAAATCTGGGTTTCAACTAAAACCTGTTGGTTCAAAGGCCGTTATACATTTTAGAGATACATTTTATTTATTGTTAATTGTTTAGAAAGATTTAAAAATGAGATTCATCGGACCCTCGTTCAACCCTGGCTAATGCTTGGAAATATTATTTCTGGACTCGCCCTTGTATCTAGAAATAGAACTATTATTTCTTGGACTCGCCCTTGTATCTAGAAATAGAACTATTATTTCTGGACTCGCCCTTGTATCTAGAAATATAACTATTATTTATGGTGCCATGGTTTGGCATTTTTTTTGTCATGGGCTTTCCCAATTTAAGTTAGCCTAAAATTGCTACGATAAAAGGTTTAAAAAGTGGATCAAAAGTACGTAAATAGAATTAAATATGTATTAAAATTATAAAATATTTAAAACCCATTGATTAATAAAAGAGACCCTTTGCTTGTTTATCTCAACTCTAGCTGTTTATAGTGAATAGTATATTTATTAGAGGTTGAATCTTTGAAAAATATTTATATTACACGTTCTTACTTTTATCTTCATATAGATTTTTGAATATGATTGATATTTTAAAATGATGATCACCAAATATAATGTGATTCTCATGAGTATTGTTTGATTTAGATCCTTTCAGATATGTCAAAATGAAAGTGTAGCTTATCGTGAGTGGGTTATGCACATAACTCTCTTTGGAAACCATATTTATCTCTTTTTTTTTTTTAAACATTTATTCTCACAACTCTCAAAAGGTTTTATGCAATTTGCTAGTTTTTTTATTCACTTTGAGACAGGGATTAATTATTCAGCATTTATTAAAATTTCAACAGGGGAAAAAGTTTATTTCTCTTTGCATTTCCATTAATTATTTATTGGGAACGTGTGGTATGTTCGGCACGTTGGAATTATTGGAGTTCGCCAACAGGTGAGTTTATGGACCCGGTTTTTAGAGAGAGGTGTATCCACTTTATGAGATTATAGGGCATCTCCTCCCACATAAAGCACAATGTCAGATTGAAACACCTTCAGGTCAGGCAGATGAGCGCTTTAAAGTGAACCGTTAATGTGTCACCATATACTACATAAAAAATTATAATGGCTATTAAATACAAATCCTCAATCTTTTCGGTGGTCATTTAGTATTTGGCGTCATTATTTCAAATTTACTTAATTGCTGGGATTTGAACCTAGGATGGGTGTAACTAGAGCATAAATTTCTAGTTTTTTTCCACTCTCTCTACGAAAATGCAAGTACATTCTCTTTAAATGATAACATATACCCTATGAATTTATAAATGGATATAATTTTATCGAAACAACTACAGGTTTTTTGTGATTTCTTTACTCTTTAATATCTTAGGGCTAAGCTGAGTGAACTGAGGGTTGTTTGTTTATAAAGGGTTTCTTCCTCTCTCTTCACGCAGCTATGAGTACATTTTCTCTGAATTATACTATATATTTTCTCCCTTAGAATGTGTATAGCCTGGGCACGTAACAAAGTGGGATGGGGGTGTAAAATGAGAAGAGGGGAAGCTATAAATAAAATAGCTGATCAACATATTTATAAGAGGAAACTATCTTAGAACAAAGTTAAAAAGAGCTAAAAGAATTTAAAAAGTAGAGACATAAATATAAAACGAAAAAAAGAAAAGAAAG
Organism: Timema bartmani; assembly: GCA_902151455.1. NCBI lineage: Eukaryota > Metazoa > Arthropoda > Insecta > Phasmatodea > Timematidae > Timema > Timema bartmani. The sequence goes on along the minus strand of CABFWB010000025.1, from coordinate 95,139 downwards.
TAGTATGGTGCTAAAAGTGATAAGTTGACCTCTCGTGACCTCTCCAACTCCCTTTGAGGGCTCCTACCCAAAAGTTTTGACCTTGTGGTACGAGTTCGAGTTGTGACATCTTGTTTTGCTATACACGGTTCCTAACGGGCGTGACATGAGCGCCCCAACAGGGAAATACTGAAACTAAGAGACAAGTGCGATGAACATCCGGTGAAATGTTTTAGGACGAACTATTTGGAGCGGTGGATGGTTAGTGCACTTGGAGTTTCCAAATAGAATCGGCCCACCCATTCGTGACACATAAATAAAAGTTATAAGAGCTACTGATATAGGATAGTAACATTAAGATGTTTTTATACTAAATAATAACCTAATGCAAGATGATCAACATTGATACTAGGTCAATATAAGAGTGTTTATATAAAATATATTAAAAGTGACACCATCATTGAAATGGAAAATGCCACAGAACCTATGACTTTCCATACAAATACTAGACAAAATATTTAGTAGATTTTTGATTTGTCATATAAGTTTATTCCACTAGATAGTAGTTCTGTCACGGGTACTTTCATGTATTCACAATTTGAAGGTGTGCTATGTGGCTGTCAAGAGTGACTGATGTCCTTTATAATATATATATAAAAGAGGGGGTCTGTAACCTTATATATATATATATATAACCTTATATATATATATATATAACCTTATATATATATATATATATATATATAAGGTTACAGACCCCCTCTTTAGACCACGCGACTTACAATGCGAGTATTTGTCCACTTAATTATTCACAAAACACAATAGATAAATATGTACTTTATGATATATTCACACCACGTTGAACTACCCATCCAGGAAACCTTCATTTAATAACATAATTTGGGTAATGTTGATAAAGCTTATAATTTAAAGGAAATGGATCCGAATTGGAATGGAGGGAGAGTGGAAAACCATTCAGTTAACAAAACCCTCAGCACACCTGATGGAATAAGAATCCTGACCTCTCAGTCAACTGACAGACCAGACTAAATAACCTTGACGTTTAATCAGACCGCTCAACGATGTGGGTGATTACTTTGGTTACTTATTCAGCTCTTTAAAATATGATATATCTGGAAACACAATTTAACTGTCAAAAGGAATTTGTATTTATTATGACTAAAAGAAACCCCGAACCCTTTACACGCGCTAAATTTCAAGGAAAGAAACAAGTATTTTAAGTTTTAGGTAAGAATTAAGCCTGATATTTGTGCGTAGCTGCGATAAATATCGTGTTGAATATTTGGTTCATAGATGTAATAAAGAAAGAGAAGAGACAAAATAAATATGAATAGCATATTTATTTTTTATTATGACATCCAAAAAACAAAACACTTTTTATATTCTTCCTCGTGGAAAAAAATTGCGATCCGTCCCATTCATAAACACCCCTTCCTTCCCCAACCACATATTTTATTATAGCGGCAACTAATCTCGTTCCTCCTCTCTTGGGGAAATTCTTAATCTATTTGGCTAAATGTGGCCCACCTCAACAATACTAGCGATCACCTGCTAGCCATTGGGTGCACTGTCGTACTATATACGGGCTGGGGCAAAAACTAAGTCACTATGATCTTAGTTTCAAGCTCGTCTGGAGGAATTCGAATCTTTTGATAGAGATTAAATTAAATTTTTAATTAATCATTATTAACTAAATTATATTCCTCATTAATATTAATAATAATTAAAATAATAATACGTTATACAAGTAGTAAAATTAAGAACAATCTTATAATTCACGTATTCATATATATACAAATATATATACAAACATACCTAGGTACAATTCAACCTAATTAAGCTCTTATATGCACAATTAAGGAGATCAATAATAATTAGTGTTACCTTATATAAATATTAAATTTAAATAATTATTTATACATATATAAAGGTAGTTTTATGAAACAGTTCTTAATTGCTACCTTATGGCCAATCGTGGGTTTGACCTGTTACTAATATAACCATGGATGGATGAGGAAAGCTAAATTTTTAACTATAACATCACAGAATTCTAATATTCTATTAATATCTTCACTAAACTTTTTAAAATACCTCGTATCTATCATAAGATTTTTACTTTCTCTCTATCTTACAGGTAGAGAAAGTATGGTGATCGTCAAAAAAATCGAACTCGAGATATTGATGAATTTTGACGTTTCATGAATTCCTGAATCCGAAAAAGTGGTTTTTGAATTTCCGTCTGTCTGTCTGTCTGTCTGTCTGTCTGTACCTCCAACTAGAGCCTAAACTATTTTACCGATTGAGCTGAAACTTGATATCTAGGGTTTTCATAGGGTTGCCCCGAGGGGTTTTTGGAATTGGATATCTACCCCTAAAATTAAGGGTAGTTTACTGAAGGGAAAAAAGAGAAAAAGTCGATTTTCTCAAAATC
>CABFWB010000025.1:0-75333 GCA_902151455.1 Timema bartmani | reverse complement strand
AAAGTAAAAAAAAAAAAAAGAAAAGAGATAAACTGATTTGAATACAAACATGTGCATGTTAAGCAAAGTATTTGAAATATAATATTTAAGTTAATTTACTGAATGAATATAATAATTTCGTGAAATGGCTCACCCAATACGTTAATAATGGCGTTAAAATTGACAGACAAGGCAGATCGAATAATACTGAAATCATTACATCTTTATTCTGGGGGACTCGTATCTATAAAAACTGAAGACCATTTAAGAGAAGTTTCCATCATTTACCTACAGAGAAGATGGGGAAAGTAAAAATTAAATCACATTGTGCTAATAATTACCACTAGTGTACCTATCTCTAATACGAACCAAGTCAAATGGTGACTTCCAAGGCCAGAATAATAAGTTACATTTTTATATATCAACCCTTAAAATATGCTAATATAGAATTAGTGAAACGGTGTACGCTATAAATTGTATTGCCATATTTTAAAAAACATCAAATTTCTTAAGTCAAGTTTATTGATGATTATCAATAATTTTAAGGATTTTTTTCTTTGTGAATTGATTCCCATAAGGTATCTAATATGTTTGAAATGTAATCTATTCATAGCATATAATAGTGTATAGATAGATATTCATATATATAACGAGGAAATTAAAGTCCCAGTATAACTTCCTTTTCAACAGGTTTTTCTTTATCATTTTGTTCAAATAAATAATATATCTCGAAAGCTTTAAGTATTCATTATATTATATTTTAGTTAATGATGAAAAAGCTAGAGGAACACTACTTTGATAATATGAAACATACAGTGAACTCTCTACAGAAGAGGCTAAGCCTTATGCAAAAAAATTGTTGAATAAAGAACTAGCTTTATATAAAATATATTTTTTAATCACCACGCCACACTACTCGTTCAGGTAATACGCTTAGAAAAGTATTAACCAATGTAGTTTGTTATTGTATTGGTGTTTATTTTATAGGGTAAATCTCGGTTTTCAATCATTTTTGCCAGAAGGAAGAGAATAAAATATTGACTCCCACTTGTTTTTAAAAAATTTTAAATAACCTAAATTATAATTTGTGTGCAGAAAGAAGCACCATATTGCCACTTCCCTTATGGTTTTAAAATAGCTTCCCTATAAGTATAGTACAGAAAGAAACACAGCTTTGACACTTCTCATGTGATTTAACAATATTGTGACATAATAGACCTTTCCCCTGACTATTTTAATAACTTTCTCTTAAATTTCAAGTGTTAATATTATACAAATACTAGCACATGGCGATTGAAAAAACCTAGGCAATAATGCTTTATTTATATAACGTTTATTTTATATAAACAAACATGGCATCTGAACGTTCTATGAATGTAAGAGTACATGAAAGTATATAAACACAATATGAGAGGTAATAATTATATTTGACACATGCGGGTTAATGAATCTTTTCAACGTTCGTCTAGATGTACAATATTATTTACAAACAATGTTTCACGTACGTAGGCCATTGTCTTTGTTGTATTCAAGCTGGCGCCCTTAGTATCAATCAGGAGAACTAGCGTGTGAGAGAGAAGATATTGATCAAACAAAAGATATGAAATCTTGTTGATATTTAAACGCTGCGATTTTCGAATTTCTTTATCTATCAATTTAAAAAGAAAAGTTAGTATCTTATATCGATTCTATTATATTTTTAGAATATTTTCGCTTTTCCATTATTATTTCTTATCTCTCCATTTTAATATCTTCAGTTCAAATATATAATTTCAGTAGTGGTTCAATTCAAGTATGGGACATTTTGGAACTATCCTCAGTGGAAGTGAACTGGCCCAGTTAGAATTTTGATGGATATTTTTCGCTTTATTTTAAATGTGTCATAGATCCACAGTTGCAAATTTTACTACAAGAGTAAATACTATTAAAATGGTAGGGCCTATTAAAGTTGAAGTTCAATATGCCAACAGTTAGCCATGGATCCCAACTAGGACTAAAAATATTTTGGAGGAAAGTTCTTAAATATTGTCTGTATTATGAAGATATTCATTTTCCAATTAAAAAAATTCTAGTTTTTTTTAACAAAAGACCAACTCAATGGGTTAGATGTTTCTATTTTTATCAAGGATGTACCACTCCCCATTTCAAGCCGTCCAAGATCATCTATTAATATTAAATATTATACAAGAAATGAACTACCATCATAAAAGCTATTAATTCTACCTAATGATATTAACCGTTAATATTTTTAATTATTTCAATTTTGTCAACTTTCACTGTCATGATTTCAGCCATTTATAAAGTCAAAGTATTGGGTTCTTAAAGTTTTAACAATATAACTTTTTCAATTTTAATTAATTAATTTAAATAATTAGAAGCATAATACATTTATGTTTACTTGAACACCAAATATATTTTTATTTATTTGTATTTAATATATCTCTTAAATAAGTTTCACTTTACAATTATAGGTAAGCTTTGTTCTCATACAGTATTTAAATTTAATATTACAGATTTGCCATACATTTATATTCTTACAATTCATGTTTATTTATGTTACCTTAAAACTGTAGTTATTGGAGCTCCACAGGCAGGTGATGTTGTTTAACCTAGGATTAAAAGAATGATCCAACAAATTAAATAAAATTTTCTTTTTAATTATTTCATGTTTATCCTTATACACTTACCGCAATAATATTGATGTGTTAATTTAAGTGTAATTTATTTGTTTCCCCAAAGTATTGTTTCTGTCCAACTATCAGTTGAAGTCATAGTTCTTAAAGTTTCTATGACAACCAGGGAAGCTCAGTGAGGTTGTTCTTAACATACAAACACCCAGTAGTTTGNCCACAATTTTTTTTTTTTCATAGTTCGAGCTAATATTACATTATATTTCTTTAGGAAGCTGTGAGTGTTTTTTATAAGGAGATTTCACAATATCAATAAATGAAGTGTGGAAGGAAACGCCATGTTGCCACTGCTATTATGACTTTAAAATAGCCTCTCCAATAATTAAATTGTGGAAAGAAGCACTGTGTTGCCACTGTTCGAATGATTTTAAAATAACCTAATCAATTACTAAAGGGCAGAAAGAAACACCATATTGCCACTGTGACTTTGATCTTAAAATAATATCACAAATGAATATAGTGTGGCGGGAAGATCCGAAATAGTACCACCATCCATGAATGTCATAGTTAAATTAAGGTGTATTAATTAAAAAATTAAGTGTTAATCATACAAGTTTAGAATTAATTATACTTTTTGCTCCATTTGAACTGAAAGGTGTCCCTGCCTCACGCCTCCTACCATCACCACGCTGTTGGTCTCTCCATCCTTCAGCCTTTCCTTCACTGACTGTCCCAGGTACATGTTTGCAATCGGCTTTCGTTCACTCCGGTTGATGCCGATCTTCTTGAGTATTTCCATCAGTTTATTCCATTTAATTCTATAAAACACCTTTTAACATTCGCTGAAACCAATGTAGACTTCTACCTTGACTTCCAGCACTTTTTACAAATTTATTCTCAGAATACCAATGGCATCTATGGTTTCCTTTCTTTTTCTGAATCCAAATCGGTCTTCTTCCATCACACTTTCTTTTTGTTCCAGTCGCCTACTAAGTATTCTTGTTATGATCTCAACCACATGAGAGATGATGCTGATGGTCCTGTGGTCACTGTAGTTCTTGGATTGTTTTATTTGTTCTTATTTAGAACCACCATGGTTACATCTAGAATGTCGTTTGGTCATTTTCCTGTTTCTTAGATCTCTTATAAGTTTTTTCATAGCCATTAATCTGTTGTTTCTCAGTTCCTTCAGAAGGCCACCTGGTATGTCATCATATCCAGCAGCTTTCTTTTTTCGCATGTCCTTTATGGCTCTCTCCACTTCACTCTTTATAATGCTGGGCCATTTTTCGTCTTCCTCTACCTCTTCTGCTTCAATCTCTCGTTTTCCTATTTAATTATCTTTGTTGTATAGTTTTTTTATACATATTTCCCAAATCGTGAGAAACTCTTTATGATCCGTCACCATCTGACCTTTTGGGTTTTCTATTCCCATTGTTTCAGCACCTTTATTTTCATTCCCTCCCAATTTCTTTTATTTCTGATACATAGCCAAATATAATCTAAATATCAAGTTTGACAAAATTCATTCAACCATTTAGGTTTCGTGATCAGGGGCAGACAAACAGACAGGTATCATGTGGACGGGTATAGTTATAAAAATAATTTATTTGGGTCTAGGCACATAAAACCTGAAGATTCATCACTATTTTTTCATGATTACAATACTTTTTCTTCATATGAGAAAGCAAAAAAGGCTCCATAACTATAAATTTTTCACTCTTAAATAAAGTCAATATAAAAATGGAATTGAAAATATCTTATAGTAAATTGATTACATAATCGCATACATTTTCTTATAATATATTGAATTATAGTTTGGAAGAAAATGTTTGAAAATTATTTTTCCAGTAAACTACCCTTAAGTAAGTTTTCCTCATGAAAACAAGCACATCCATTTGCTAATCAAAGTAAAAATTCTTAATAATAAAGTTTTAAATAAAATTATTGTGCAGACATTTTCAACAAACATTTCAAATTTTTAGAAACAAATTTCTATGTAGATTACCCTAAAACTATTTTTAGTTTAAAAATTAAAACGTAATTGAACTCAATCTTTAAGACCAATTTTAAAAAAAATCATTTTTTAAAAAAAATTGTCAAAAGTAAACTACAGTCAACTCTCGATTCTACGACCATTCACGGTTCCCTGGAAAAGGGTCGTAATTTTGAAGGGGTCGTTATTGGAATGTTAACTGATTTTATTTCACCCCCGACCCTTATACGCAAAAATTGCTTTTTTTAGACAACACATGAAAAAATACCTATTTCTTAAAGAAGTCCATTATGGAGGTCTGCTTCTTCTTAGCGTCAGTTTGCTCGACGAAGTCTTTCACATTATAGAACTGGAACCACAGCTCTTCGCTAGCGCCCTGGCGCTTAAGTGCTCTTGAGTAGATGTCCACGCTTTCAGAACATCTTTCGTTGTGGGGATGTCTTCAGGCTCTTCTTCCATTTCTTCCTCCCCCTCTTCATTGCTGGACTCCTGCTGCTCCCTGATTATATCGGCGTTGTCGAGGGTGCCCCAAACTGTGATGTCATCGTCTGCTGCTATGTACTCCTCATACGTGCAGTCTGGGGCTAATCTCTGCCACGTTTCCTCGTCACACGGCCGAGTGAAAGTCAGGGGGGCAGACGAGGGTGCTGTTGATGAGCCAAGCTGCGGTTCCGTGTAGGGGCCTGGCTGAGAATTGGCGTCCACTGGTAATCGACTGGGTCTTCGGCGCTAGCAGTGGTGGATGGATAGCACATAGACTGCAGTCCCTTCGTTGACTGGTAGGACAAAGTGGCCGTGTCGGAAGCAGTTGGTGACTACCACCGGTCTCACGGGCCTCCAACTGGTGACGATTCCCTCCATGGCCCTGAACACATCCCACTTTTTGACCTCCTTGCCCATGTCGAGATTCCACACCATATTCCAAACAAGCATCTCGCGGAACTTCACCTTAAATTGCTGGATTATCCCCTGGTCCAGGGGCTGAAGCATTCTGGTGGTGATCTTTGACAGAAACATCGATGTTCCTGAGTTTGTCGAGATGTTGCCCTTGAAACCCCGGAGTTTCTTGAACTTACCGATCACGAGGGGCGAAAAATTCATCGACCTTTTTCTACATCATCGGTTCGTTTATAGACACGTTTTGCGCTCAATGCTGGCTGAACCACTCCAGCATAGCTTGCTTCAGATTCGTGTGCGTCGCACCCTTCAAATTTTTGGCCTTTACATTGTGGCCTTCCTTCTGCACTACATTCACAATTTCTTGTCTCATTTTGAGAATCGTGAAAAGTGTCAACTTCGGAATGTCATGCCACCGCGTAGTCGCCATCTTTGTAATCTTCTTCTCATCCACTTCCTGGATTATCTCCTACTTCTTCATGAGCGTCAAGAAGGTCCTCTTTCCCCTCATTTCGTCGAAATTATAAGTTCGTATCAAATAAAAGAAAATAGCTTGGGTCGTCCAAAATAGTTCACAAAATCAAACCAAAAACGTAACCAAATCGAGAATCTAAATAACAACGGCAAAAACAAGCCTGGCGCGTGATGTAGCGGCAGTCGCGCGCGGGGAAACATTGTGTTGCTTGTGGGATGGGGTGGACAGAGTCAAGTGCTATTGGCTGGCATTGATAGGGTGGTGTCTATTTTTATACCTGACCTACCCCAGTTACTAGTAATACAGCACTGACAAAAATAATCGTAAGTGCAACAAACACATTTTACGGCCGATTTCCTTAAAATGTTCGACCTTTTTTATTCACATTTTTCACGGTTCCCCAAAAAAGGGTCGTTACTTCGAGAGGGACGTTATTCCCGGGGTCGTAGAATCGAGAGTTGACTGTAATTTATTATACAAAAATAAACTTAAATTTTTATTGGCCATGTAAAGTTTTTACTTTTGAATAAATTAGTATAAGCTATTTAAAAAATATCAAATTTCACAAAAATTTGTAATCATTAAACTACAATAAAATTATCAATCTTAGAAATAAAGACGCATTATGTATTATGTAGAAAAACTTAACACTAATTTTTAGCAAAAACGCTAGATCCATTTTTTTTTAAATATTCATTTAAAAAAGAAATCAGTAAACTACCCTTAAACTTATGTCCCCACAAAAAATAAGTATACAGTTTTAATTTTAATATCACGAATATACATTTTTAAAACAAGAATTAAGGCAATTTTCAAAATATTTTGAATTTTCGAAAAACACTCATTTGTAAACTACTGTATAACTTTTTACCCAAAAACCAAATATACATTGTTATTTTAAAGGTAAAACACTCCCTAGATACTCATTTTAAGCAAAATATTTAAAGTCAATTTAGAAAAATTTAGAATTTAAATTAATTACTCATCAATAAATTAATGTTAATTTAAAGGATAGGGTCATTATAAAGAACATCTAATTATTAAGTTTAAGAAAAATTCATCAAACCATATCAGATCTGAGTTTAGGAATAAACAGACATACATGAGGACAAATATAATTGTAAAATCAATTTTTTGGGCTTAGACACACACATAACGTACAGATTTATCATAATCTCGAGGTAGAAAAATTTTACGATTAAACTACTTTCTCTTGACATGAGAAAGTAAATAAGCTCTACTTAAATGTTCTTGGTTAGTAATAAAGCATTATTATATGCGTTCTTAGAACAAAACTTAAAGCTCTATAATACTGTGTCACAACATTTTCTAGTAGTTTATTTTTGGAAGTAATTCCTGCAATTATTTGGGTTTACATGAAAACGTTATGGGAATTAAAGTGTTTTACCTTGTAAGGATGTTTATCTTTATTTTGGTTGTGCTTTGGGTGCATCAAAAGAGAGTTTTAATACACCGTGGCTCCACAGAAATTCAACTAGAACATAGCTAATTGGGAATTACTTGGAAAACAAATGAAAGCTCACACGTAAATAATGAATTCCTTAAACGTTCCTTTCTTTTGTACATTAATCAAATATTTTTCTTAATAAAAGTGTTTTGAAAATCTCATAACAATATTGTAATATATACTATTGGGAAAATCTGTTTCCAGTTTTTTGGATTATTTATTATTATACGTAGGCTTGCATTATAAACAAAAAGAGCTTCCACAAACCTGGAAAACAGGAAAATGCGGATTGACCGGGAATATTTTGTATTTATAAAACACAGGAAATAAAAAACTAGAAAATATATAAATATATAGTAGTGTTTATAATTTTGTGACCATAAACTGCAAATTTTAACTAATGGGCAATAAGTGAGCTGAATTAATATGCACGTTGATTCGTATGCACTTGTTTTATCTTCACCCTCCACCTTTTCCTTGGAACATTAAGTTTGGCTGGATGGTCTAAGGAGTCACATTCATGTTAGACTGGCTGTATATGACGAGGAGATTGGGGTTAGAATCTCAGTTGGGTCTACTGAGGTTTTTTTCCTAAATTGTTTCCCAATCTCCTTCCACGCATATGTGGGTAGATTAACTCTAAAAGATTCCTTCCTTATCCCTACCCCACTAATGTAATTATAAACTATGTGAATAGACTAGACAGGTATTAAGTAACAAGAGGTGATTAAATAAAAGATAGTAAAAATATAATTTGTTATAATTAAGTTAGTTTCATTACCAGGCCATCCTTATTAACTGTACGTTCAACCGAAAAGCTTGGTAATAATGAGAAACAAATATTCTGAAAATAAATTAATCTTTAAAAATAAATTACAGATAAGGATACTAGGTAGTACCTATTTTGTACATAATAAAGCTTATAATTTTTGTATGAAAATTTGTAACTAAAACTTTCTACCCTAACCCCATTTACAAACTAATTTCTATTTTGATCAAACATTTGTGCAAAACTTATCCAACATATCTCACGTCCAGTTTTTTGGGGTTTTTTTTCACCAAAGTTTCCCTTTTTTCTCTTCTCTTTCACCCTCTTTTCCATCTGTAAAAGGAATGGTGAGTGAGTGAAACGAACCTGAAAATGTTATCGATGGAGCTAGCGTGTCAGGGCTAGCGGGGGTGGAGTGGTATGGAAGGGGGCGGAAGGGAGGCTAGTTCCTTGTGTTTTTGCCACTAGCAGTTTTTTTTCCCTCGGCTTCTCACTCTCCTCCCCCTCTCCCCCCTGCCAGTCCATCTCTAGACTCGGCACACGTACGTACTTGAGACATAGGGGCCGGCAGGATGTACGTACCGTGGCGGCCAACTTAAGAGTATAGAAGGGGGTTTAGTTGTGGTGGGGAGGATAAGGGGTCCCACGTACCCCAAAGCCCTCCTTGTGAATATTTGATCAGGGGATGAATGAACGTTCCGGAGGCTGCTTTTAAAGTTAGTCTGACCTATCGAGGGAGTTTGGATAGAGTTTAGGCCTAAAGTCTGGAGAGACAAATCTTTGGTCACCGTGTGGATAGTTTAAACATGAGCTACAGAAACTTCTTTAAACTAGTTTTTTTTTTTACAAAATGCTAGGTTTACTGTCTTCACTCTGCAGACACCTTACAGTTTCTATTTGGCGGCTGTAGCCAATATGTTAGTTTGATATAAATATTTTGTAATTAAAATCGTGTTTTTAGTGCCAGAGCACGTTTACTGACATGGGATCAGCTCATTATTAATAATTACTAAATATATTAAAATTAATTTTTGTTACCTGTTTTGTGACATTCTGAAAAATAATTATAAAATAAATTATTAGTAAGACTCTAAAGCGGATGATAATTAATATTGTGATTTAATGATCGTCATTAATAAAGTGAGTCTTTACGAACTTAATAAACGAATAGTATTTTTATTTGTGAGTTAGAGAAATCAAGTTTCCAGTTTAAAATTCACTGCTTTTGTAATATGTCCTGACATATTTGAGTGTTACATTCTGTTAAGTATTACCGGGAATGGTAACTGTTAGCGGTCACTGAATCGATCCCTTCCCCTTACCACGTTTTTTCAATATTTTTTTTCCAATGGCCACGTTTCATTGCATCCGCTTTTCCACCCACAACAGATAGGTTTATAATTTGATTATCATCGGTATTCTGTATTTTTAAAAAAAATATTTTTGTAATTTAGCAGATTCACTCCCTCTCCAAATATTTTCCTCCTCCATACATTTGCATATTGGGATGTAGCACTTCCCTGATAATGTATGCTTTTATGGGCTCCAAAGGGGGAGGGGGTTGAGGAGAGGAGGATGAAGTGGTGTGATAACCAACCGCTCACAGATAAAATAATTAATGGAAAGATTACTGTAATATTGAAAACACGTATAAAATACTAAAAACCTCATCTATTATAAAAATACCTCTTCCTCTTTCTACGGTAAAAATAATGTTTTATAGGGGGCTATTATAATGCAAATGTATCGGTGAATAATACATTTTTGGTTTGATAGAAACACATTTTCTGGCTAAATGTGCTCATGCAGCCACAACAGAAAAAAAAATCTACAGTGATTTTAGATTAAATAAATTTCAGTAGAGGTACGTTTTATTGAATATTTTAAAAAAAATTGCATTCATTTGAAGAGTTTGTGATGCATTATATATTGTGGTTGGAGTAAATTAATAATTGAGTCATTGGAACAGAAAAAATCTGTGTGAATAAAATGAAAAGGTTTTGGTAAAGCTTCACTATACAGAGAGATATACGAACCTAAACTCAATGGGAAACATATAAAGTACAATCTAGATTAGCTACAAAAAACAGTTTAAAAAAATTTCAAGAATGCTATATATATTTTCAAACAATAATGATTAATACGCTTCTTTGATGCGGTTCAACTGGTATGGGTAGATATTTGAGAGAAAACGTGGACTTTTTTTTTAAAAAAAAAGTTGTGTCTAAGCGTAATACTTACACACTAAATTAACCTGTATAGTAGTCATGACACATACATTCCAAGCATAATATGCATGATCATGATCATTATTATAATTATATTCCACTAAAATATGGGATATTGCAGCCATTGCTACCTCTCCTCCTACCCCTAACCTCTCAACAAGAGGGAGGAGATGCCAATTAATCATTGAAGTTTTATTAGTTTTATTGAAACAATTAGCGTGGAGAGAGAATCCGTCAATGGTATGTTTAGTTATATGCAGAAAAGCACACCTCGGGTACTCTTCTGGTCCGAACTCTGAGCTTCTTTCAGTGGCAACCAACCTCGTACAGTGAGTCTCTAATACCTTAGACTATATGGCCACCATTTCAAGTCATATAACTGATAAATTATGAATTTAACATGCTCTATAATAGCAGAAGCCTTAGGAAAAAATCTGACGTATAAAAGAAACCAAGCGTAAAATATTAGTAGCTAAGGACAAAGCAGGTTCGTTAATATATAAATTACCTCTTTAGCCCTTCAGTCACGTATTTGGTATATCCTCCCAGTTGCTTATCAGCCCCCAGACAAAGATAAACATGATAGTACTAACATTTGTTTCGGTGGAAAAGGAATAGACGTCATGTTTTTCTTCAGTCAGACAGATGAAAAATATTCAACATTAAAGTAATATTGTGTTTTTCTGTGTGTGAGATGTATTACGTGTAATTCAGGCTGAGTAAAAGTTGATTTACTTCCAGGTAAGGAAAAAACATAACGCGTCTTGCACGAACCTGTTACATCGGTTGATTTATAAACGTCACTCCCTCCCTTCCTGGTCCCGTTCATCCCCTTAACATTCACCTTAAAACGACCATCCATGTTCTATGATGTGTTTATGTGGCCACCTCAAATATTCACCAACATACCTTTTATTTTTATTACGCTTTTAAATCACATGGTCGTAACTCGTAGAGGTATGAAATAATTTATACCGCTCTCATCTTAAAGAAACCCTTAGAAAAAAATGAAATATTCGGATGAGAATTGTTTTTGAAAAAAAAATAATCACATTTTACGTCTTAACTAACGCAAGTCATACAGTAGATGAATGTTAAGTTTCACAACTTATTGCTTACATTCTCAGCAAAATGTATTTTGCTAATAAGCTTGTTAAATAAATATAGTGCGTATTAACTGAGCGGTCAATGTGACGCGCTAAAAATATCTAAAATATTTGGGGTGGTTTAATTAATTTGAAACATTTTTTAATACTATCAATAATTCCCTGAGATAAAAAATGATAAGCGCGTATAAATTATGTATTCTTTTTGATTAAAACAAAACCCATACAATATATATATATATATATATATATTTATTTTAAAAAGCTTGGTTAAAATTATGTAATTCTTTCTTTTGAAAATTTAGGATACAAACTATTGTAAATATAATATCATTATATAAGTTACTATGCGCTGAAATACATGTACATATTTTTATATTTGTGCGGAGGGATTACTTGCATTTTTTGCAAATTTTATATCTTGAAAATGGTTCTGATGAACATACGTGTTGGAGTCTTATAGTCAAACAATTTAATCTTTATAATACAAATATTTTTTTTATACAAAAGCTGAGTGTTAAGCTATTAACATTATTATGTAGGTCTGTGCACCACGTCGTACTACCCGTTTATATTATCCGCACATAAATAAATATAGATTTGACAATATAATGTAATGTGAAGAGAGTAGTTCATTTTTAGAGCAACATTTTCTAAGAATTCACCAAAGAGTCTTTGTATGTTAATAAAAAATATATTTTGATATCTATTGAAAAATTCATGATTTTGTAGATTAATTCAGTAAAGTGGAATTGGTATATATTTTAACTGTCAGGAAAGGGTTCTTCTTTTGGAGATTTAACTAAACTTTTTAATTTTCTACGTTAACAAGAACTAATGTTAGAGCTATCAGTATTTTTTTCAATCAAAGAAATTATTCTTGCCAGTTTGAATCGGATTAAAAATTACACCTGTACACAAACTCGAACCCACGTGTAGGTGTTATTCTTCAACTTTATTAAATGAATGACAAGAGAATGGCCATAAACCTAACTAAATGGCTATTTCACTGTATTGTAAAATATATATATTTAGCATTCGGTTTGTAAATATATCTAGCATTGTTTGTTAGTTTTAATAATTGATTACTTTCAAATTTTTATAGAATGAATATTACTATACAAATTGAAACATATTAGAAGTTGTCTCTTTTTGTTCCAGGTAAGTACGAGTTAACCATTTCAACGAGTCAGTTGTTCCTCTGAAATAACTATACCTCTCTTTGATCGATCCTTAAGGCCACAGCACACACGTGTTTCGATTGGTAAGCTGGAGCTATAAACTATGTATGACATTTTCAAGTAGAGAACCTCAAACTCTTTTTCCAAATGGTTTGTGTGTACTTGTGTGGGTGAAAGTGTATATGAGGGGTCGGTGGGATGATATAAAATAAGGAGGTTGAAGGGAGGGGGTCGATAATGCTGGATTCTGTTATATTCTCCCTTTCTACCGTTTTATTGCTTAATAAAGAATCTTCTCTTCCCATACTCGAGGTAGTAAGTATGTATAAGATAGGAGATATGTATGCACATACTAGAAACAGATCCTGCGAGCTCAATGGTTGAGATTTGCCCTCCAACCCTCAATTACAAAATTCCATTCAGACATTTTACTGTAGTTAACTTAGGACACAACGAAGGGTATTTCTGTGATATAGATTATGTGGAACATGGCTCAATCCCAAGTAAGAATATAAATTAGTATCAAATTGGTCTAACTAAGACGGTAGACAAAGGGTAGAATATTTATTATGTGTTAAAAAAGGTGAAATTTTACGATACTTTTGTGAGTCTAACTACTATGCAGGGTGTACAAAGATTCTCAAAAACTATGTGTTGACAACGTTCCGCTTTCATAAAATTCCTCACAGTAGGGATTTATTTAATTTTTCCACTACACTCTTTAAAAAAACGAGACATTTGTTGAGCACGTGGAATAAACGTCAAGATCAGCTAGCAGTGAGTGTTACTGACTTACAGGTCAGAGTTTAGATCCAAGCAGTGGATTTTACATAGATATTTCCCCTCTCTTCAAAACGCAAATACAGGTACATTTCTTATAGTTAATTTGCCCATCTCTTCCCCATCAGTATAATTAATAGTTGAGAGCCCAGAAATGCAGTAATACGCAGCTAGTTTCTACAAAATTCGATATAAATTTAATGTTATGATTGGGAACAAATGATAATTTAGGAACTAAGGTAAGAAGAGGGAGAATTTTAAGGAAGTTATTACTTTGATTATATTTATTTATTTTAAATTAAATATAAAGAAAGCTACAACTATTTATAATCCTACATTATAATCAAATCTATTATATCTAATAATTAAACAAATTGTGAATTAAGAACTAAATATGGTTAAGACGTTCTTTTATATTTAAGAATATATACAATTTACCAGTTTGGTCATTTCTACAACAGTTTATGCTGTTAAATGTATATACTTGAGATGTAATAATAAATTATTAATATTTGACTGATTTGTTTTCTTCAAGCTATAATGCAAGATAAGCTACCTCCCATAAATCTACGAGTATCAAAATGTTAATGATAATGATAGGGCTAGGATTCGTCTACAGAAGTGGTCACTGTTTAGAAACTACATTCTATTTTATCATACGTGCAGTATAATATGCATGCCAAGGTATATAGGTTTTTATATATACGTATTTTCTATACAATTACTGTATGTAGCAGAGTTTTAGATGGTATCTACTTTATGAGTAGGTGAGGGAGTTCGAACACACATGTAAAGTCCCCCCCTCCCCTAATCATCTCCCCTCTCTTCTCTTATATGTGTGACTTGCAAATTCGCTGCTTTTGCATGCAGCATGCAGGAAACTTTGCGCGATAGTGGAAAAGGAAGAGTTGGGGTTGGAGAAGGGTCGACTATAGAGGGGATACTTAGGGGAGGTCATTTAATCGGGTAGGGTGGTTTTGATAAGGGAATAGAAAACGATAAGTTTTTGTTTGAAAAGAAAAAAAATCTAAAAACTTGATTCACTAAGTTAAGTGAAGTGCAGTGTTGATGGTTTTTAGATTGTGAGACGATAGATTTCTGAATTTGAAAATGTATTCGAATGAACTCGAGTAAAGTTTTAAATTTGAAGGGCTGTACTTGAATACGTTTATTAGAACATTATATTCTCAGTGAGAATTATCTTCCTGTACACCTTACTATGGTATCGTATACAGTATATCTTTAATTATACAAACAAATGGGCTTGGGAACTCTTTGGCAAGATAATAGTAGGTACAGAAGTAGCTTAAGATGGATTGCATGAAACCTTAGATTCAACTTGTATGTAATCACTAGCAGGTATAAAGCGGTCATTGGGTGTGAAAGGTGTAGTTTAAATTAATATTCCGTAGATTCCTAAAGAAAAATTCTAAACACAATTTTTTAATTTTTGAAAGGAATATCTTTAATTTAAAAAAAGGGCTAACTAAATGTATCTTCAAAATCTACCCTACCATCATCATCTTTCTATAACTAAAATCGTGTTCTGTCGATATTTTTAACAAATAGTCCTACATGAAATATTCTTAGTATATAAGAGTTTATCATCATACGAAAATATTGTGTGACTTGGTTGCCAAGACCAAAATTACATGGCCAAAACGCCAAGCTACGTTATTTATACATGATAATATTCATTTAAAGTCATTTACTTTTCAAATAGGCCCTTAATTCTAGGCAGTAGACGCTTGGTATGGCAACCCTCGTACATGAAACTATAACTCTAAGGATCATTAAACCACTTAAGTAAAATATTGTTGTTCATTTTATTAATAAGAATCTGCGTGGTGATAATCATGTGTTCTTTGGTTCAAATACTTATTAACACCTGTAAAGGTAATTCCAATTGTTTGGTTTTAAATATGATTAGATAAATATAAAATACGGTAGTCTTTAAATGCGATTTCTAAATATTGTAATGTATTTCCTTTAATCGACTAAGTTTGTTTCTTATTCTTAAGTCAACAACCCTAGGGTTGGATTGATGTGATTTTTATCCATCCGGCGCTGGGCAAACACTATGTCCTTCAGATGGTTAGTGCTGCCTGAACCATCTGGTTTGGATCCCATGTACTAGGGGATTTAAGGAAGTATGGTGGTTCTCCTTCTGCACTGGATTTCTATGAGCGAGCACGACAGAGCCCACCAATCTCGCCAGGAAATCTATTTTTACATACCTTCCAGGGATGTTTTACATAACACAATTGACGTGTGACTGATAGCTTTACTTCCTCTCCGAAAAAAGTTGTGCTATGAATTTTGTATCCCTCAGGAAAAACCCGTCGACCCCAGTTGTATTTGAACCCACAAACATGGGGTCCTGAAGCGAACACTTTACCCAAAGTTCACAGAGGTCGACTATATTTGGTTATGCTAAGTGTCAAGCACGTTTAGTCTGATTTTCCGGTGATCGAGACTTCACGCCATCTTGGATCACGAATGGGTATTCTAGGGGCGCTCTTTCCTCATTGGTTTCCCACTTTAACTCCACGTAAATATTAGTATATTTCTTCAAAATACTACCTTACTCTTATATATATCCATTTAATCAATTGAATGCGGATGGCGAGGACTGATAATAAGATAAGGTACCGGTAAAAAATTATACAACACGACATTCAATCAGATACTATTACTTAGGAAAACTTATTTTTATTATAAAAACGGATAGCCTTAAACCATTGTTTAATTTAACATTACAATTGAAGAAATTTATTGATGCTCTATGCCTTCTTGTTACACAAAATAGTAGTCTTCATCCCTTTAAAATAAGCCACCACACTGCTCTTAGATGTTTTTGATTTGATGATAACACTGAATTTACCTTTTTAAAATTATAAATTAACTTTAAAACAATATATGCATATAATGTGAAGTAATATGTTAAATATCTTGTTTATATTTTGATTGAATTTAAACATTCCTATAATTTAACATGTGGGAAATTTCTACTAAAACCTTTTAATTCTTCTAATTTAAAAAAAATATTTGGAATCATCTCATACATTAGGTCTAAATTTTATTGTTTTTTATGTTATACTAAAAACATTAAATATATATAATTTTTAAAATTTTATAAATACTTTTTTGATCAACCCCCAGATATTTTCTTACTTAAAAATTCGATTTTCAAATAAATGAAGTTAATATATTTGAATAAACGTTTCCTTTGAAATGAGATAAATTAGAACAAACCAAGCCACTATCGAGCTAATTCCTTGTCGCGTAAGGGTGTTTATTTCACTAATTAGAAAGTATCTTTCTCTCTCTCTGGATGACCTTTACAAACTTTTTAAGTATCTGTAAGCTGTTTTATTGTTAATTCTGAAGTCTCAAATCTCTTAGTGGTTTTTGTTTCACGATGAAATGGTAGATGCATTTTATTTTAATTACATTTTAGTTCCTTTAAAAATCCTTATTTTGTAAGAAAATTTTAAATTATATGTGTTACAAATATTATTTGTTTTTAAATTCTCTGTTGAATTTTTTGTTTGGTATATTTAAATTGCAATTTATAAAAAAATGTTTTTCAGCACATAGCACACAAATTAAATTATATTTTTACTCATTCTATGTCAAAGTTAATTTATTAGAGGATTTATAAGAAGTAACCAACCTTAATGACCGAAAATCAGTTAGATTCAGATACGAAGACACATTTTTGACGAATATCGGGTGTTTTAAAACAAATTTCATATAATTATATGTCAATGTATGCGATATTCAACTGTTGGTTTAAAAATATAAATACCTATGAAATTATTCTAAAAGTTTAGTAAAATAATTTAAATGTTGACTCCCAAAAATATGGTTTTATTTTCAAAATGTTTCTTTCTACCAAACTCCAACTTAAGACATGATTTTTACAAGATTTAATAGACAAACATTATTAAGAGCTATGAATGGACACGTAGTTTTAGTAAAAATGAATTCGTTTATTTATCAAAACAAACTAAATAACTCTTTAATTTAGCGTTTTATTAGAGCTAACAACTTATCAGGTTAATTGCTTTACCAGACGTGGCTCGATTCTAACTAATTGGGATTTTAGTTTTTGCTCGAAATTTAATTTCACCTTTCTAATATTTTGCGTTTAGTTAAATTACGGTAATAAATTTTTATTTGATAAAGGTTAATAAGAAAATATAAATAAACATCAAGACCTGGACTTGAAAATTAAAAATGCAGAGCGAGTCTAAACATAAATCATAACATATAATACATGCCAAGGTATCTTAGACCCAAGGTGGCCTACTTATTTGGGTACCAAAATGGACTTTAGATTTGTTTGAATATTATCTAATTAGTGACATCATTAAGCACTCGTTCTCTCTATGGGCTAATTTGTTCATGGGTAACTTACAAACTTTCTGTGAAATACTAGGGTTAACTTATAATCTCTTAGCACAGCTGAACAATTTCTGCTTTATCTGTAAGTTTTTGGGAAATAAACGTTCATCAATGAACTGTTCCTTCCTTTATGTGCTATATTTAATCTTGTTTCATAGTTTGTACTAATTTCACGTTGATGTTTGGTTATGATTAAAACCTAAATTAGTGTTCAGGTCTTTCATAATTTATCACTATTTTTTGATATATTTATTTAAATATATCATAAATATTAAATTATGTGAGAGCTAGTTTCTTAAAATTATTTTTCCTTGATAAAAGTAAAAACTAAGTGTCACAAAAATATCAAAACTTTACCCCGAACTTTTAAAACTATAGATTTTTGCTTTTTCAAACCCTACAATATTTTGAAATTATATAATTTTGACATGTTATTCTCACGAATCGTCAAATATATGAAAGAAAAAAAAATTTGGGCAACTTTTTAATCCATTCATTTATAGAAATTGCCATTTTAGTAAAAAAAAACCAGTTAAAAAAGTAAAGCCTACGTTTAAAGCATGGTGGCAATTTATGAGTCATTCGGGATATTTGTGACAATTTTGCATTAGTTAAAATGTGAATTTTAAGGGAATTCATTAATACTTGCCTGGAAAAGGAAGCCACGTTTATATTAATAATAATAATAATAATAATAATTATTATTATTATTACAATGACAACCATGATAACAAAGACAACTATAATAACAATGACAACCATGTCATATAAAACAATCTTTAATGCATCTGATAATAGGTGAATCCCAACCTTGTTTGTCAGACCTGAGCATGTTAGCTGATTTCACCAAAAACAAATCTGCTGATTTATAATATGTTATATATTGCCATTGTTATGATTTAATGTCAGTATTATCTCTATTTATTACTAAATATAATCCACCCCAGGAGCATACGGTACACAAATTTGTGTACAAAATCACCCTAATGCATTAGAATTTGTTTGAAACCTAGTCTCTTGAGTTAGAATATATCATGCCATCACACAGCCAACTTTTCTGAGCTGCAAGAAGCGCAAATTACGTCACCGCTTCGAAATGTATTCATTTCAGAGAACAATAAAATCGATCGACAACAACTTCTATTCGTGGAACTGAAATACAACCTTTATGCGTCTGCCTTCTCTCTTTATCTGTGAGATACGACTATCGTGAAAAGAAGAAATAGCCCATGCTTGGTATATTTTAAGGGGACCACCAACATAAAGGGGAGGATCCTCATTATATTTAATTTACTATTAATATGACAACATAATTACCTATATATACATATATATGTATAAATACACCCAAATATCACAACTATGAACATTTTTGTAAAAGTATTTGTAAACGAGATAATTCTACCTTTAAATATATGGTTTTTAATTTATGCCACTAAAAAGTAAGGCTCTTAATTTTATGGAACCCTGTTTGTAGCTCTTCAACTTATTTTTTACGTAAAACATTATACAGTAATAAATTCACTGCCATATTCAAATGATAGCTTTGATTTTGGGATGCACAAGGGGAGGCCCTAATGCACGAAACGTGCATCATTTCCGTGGAGACTCTTTCCATATCCCGATGAGATGAGGTGATGATTATAGTGAATATAAGGGTGTGGAAACGGTAGATGATCTAAACCTACCTTAAATCATAACCAAGCAGAACTGTTGATGGTTGGGATAGTTCCTTTCTCGGGAAAAATCCCATGGTACCAGCAGGGAATCGAATCCAGGACTGCTAGGCGGAAAGCCAGGTGCGCTGAACTCTTTACCAAGGGTTGGATATTTTAACTATTAAATTCAACTTTAAGGTGATTAATATTTAATAATTAGTAATATTAATAACAAAACTTTTTAAATTATAAGTATTTTATTGTTTGCACATCATTTGAATCTTTATTTATATGAAATTTCAGCCCAATAACTTATATTAATTACTATACCTTAATAAGGGTAATCAAAAATTATAAAAAAAAAGCAAGTTCAACCCCTTTTTACTCTTGAACTATAGTAATTTGAAATCATTGAATCATTATTTATAACTTATAATTATATACGCGTTAAAATTGTGAAATCTTGTTTCTTTCAGAACTATATTAATTTAAGGATTAGGACTAAGGAAGTTTCTTTTAATGGGAACACATCCACATTAGTTTGAAAAGAGTAAGCAAAAGATCACCTCTAATGCACATGGATGAGATGATTCGTTAATAGACCTACCCGTCAATCCAGAATTTATTGAGACTAGCAACATAGACCACGTGAACATAGGTGCGGGCCGATTTATTAGAACCAGTCTCACAACCGATTTACACGAATTATGTATAAAATTTCGCTCAAACTGTAAAAATGATCGAAGTGCAGTTTTCTGCATTCTTTGACTTTCAAAATAATAAAAAAAGTTTCAACCGTTTCAATTTCAACTTTTTATTAAGTAAACTACAAAATACCACACTATGTAAGAAAGGCTAATTATAGCTGTATTACGCCTAATTATTCAGATAGTGTTATCCATGGGTTTAGATGGACTCTTAAAGATGTGAGCTTAGTTGAGGCAATTATGTTGATTACTCGTCCAAACAAGTGAAAACTTGCGTGAGTATCAGGTTGTAGTATTAAATTATATGATTAAATTCTATTTTTGCCGAAAGGAAATCCTAGCCCATTACATCCACGCAAACAGTTTACCTACGTCTGAAAGTAATATGAATCTGTCAGCCTGGAGTCGAGAATATGTGAAAATATAGATAAATTATTGCTATAAAAATTAACTAAGTGTTCAGTAAGACACGCAAATTATTCAAAAAAACTGTCTATATAAATACTAAAAATATAATATATTTTTGTGTCCATATTTCACTTCTTATTAACCGTCCAATATATCTACTTTTTTACACTAATATGTAGGGTTTTAGGAATGTAGGCTTGAGAAGAAGTGTAACTTATTTGTCGTAGAGGTATAGTGAGAAACAATTGAGAAAACAACATTTAAAAAGAGCCTTTCATGATCTGAATTCCATCCTCATTTCAAGCAAACAAGATAGGACAATATTGTTATATTGGTTCACGTGTTTACCCATGCTCTTCACTTTTTAATTGGTTTTACATAGTTAATGGTCAGAAATACTTGTAGAATCATATTAATTTTTCTTATATCTATAAAAAAATTGTATTGATAATTTTCTTGGGCAAATGATTTAGAATGTATAATGTCTTTTGTTTTTTATCGTCAGAAACGTGTATCTTAGAAACGGCTGGCTATTTTACTCAAATACTTGAAGTTTGTATATTGAGTTACATGTTTATTAAATTAAAGTATTTTGTAATTCTTAATAATATAGAGACCTCTTTTTATATATCATATGGTCATATTTCTTAACGTATATAACATGTATAAAGTATACGTTTAAAAATCTTGTTTAGTTTTTCTCAATACTTTTGACCTGCTACAGAATTCTTCTAATGTTACATAGAAGGTATAAGATACAGATTGTCTGATGAATATTCATGTTGCTATTTCTAACGGAAAAAAGGGACAGGAAAGTTCAATAAATATAATAAAAATAAAAACACTTCCATATAATTTCATAGTCCCTTGCTTCAAGGTTTATTACGAAAATGTTGGCTTTAATCACGTTGTTTGATCTTTCGTAGTCTACACCAATTTGAATATTGAGCTCTACATTTGCATGTAAGTTCTTGATCGAGATTTACTTCGTTGCGTGCAGTCACATATGGTGTTCTGATAAGCTAGCCTTAAATTACAGGTGTGAGCTTAGCGTCTTTTTTTGTGAGTTTGAATATGTTTAAGTTGTGTTTATCATACTAGAATCACGTGGGAATGGTAGTTAAAACATGTGCGTGTGCATGTATACTACTCGAATTAAATAAAATCAATAGTGAAATATTTTCTTTGGGAATCATCCCAAAATGGCCTATTCCTAGACCAGAACGAGCGTCTAGATAAATTGTGACTACTCTTATCGCAGAAGCGTTGTAACACAAGTTTCACTGTATATCACAAATCTACTAAGTTGATAATGAACAGTTTAACACCCGAAGCAAATTGAAACTATTATCCATTATCTCCTTTACCACCCCCATAACTAGTAGCTCGACGATTCTGCTCTCTAAAGTTAGACAACGTTTGTCCGAACATTCACTCACGAGGCACTAGTAATTATTCCCTTGCGGTGGAAGAGTTTCTGGTCACTATTGTAAATCGTGGGTGCGCGGGAGTCCATTAGAAAAGAGAAGGGAGGTTTATAATGGGGGAGCAGAATGGCTAGGGTCTTCAATAAAGGGCCAACGTCATTTCATGGCTACAAAATGAGGCTGTGAGTAATAGATAGGGCGGCTAGAATTATCAGTAGTCTACCATAATATGACCGTCGATGTTCATTGAACGTGTAGTCGCTACACGATACAATAGAGGGTGTTTGCCCGTCAGATCAGAAACAATTAGTAAACAGGGTCCGGTAACAACAAGGGTCGGTACCAGTGAAGTTAGCTCAGTCAGGGTGCTATTTACTCTCACCCAGATGGTCAGGATTCAATACTCGGCCTAAGGGCGCTAAGGCTAGATTTCTATCACTCCTCAGTAAAATAATAATTAAGCTCTTATAATTCACCTTTCGCACTTTGTTTATTTGATAAGTATTAATTTAAATATAGATTGAAAGGCAGTACGAAGGGAAGCTCTAAGACAATAATAATTGCTAAGCTTAATTTCCTGTGCAATATGGGAGGAACATAATGAATCTCATGAGCAGGTGCCGAGTGTGCTTCTCAATGAAGCCACTATGTTCTTTATAGGGTTAAATTTGCTATGTATAATTTGATATTTTTAATGACTAGAATGAAAGATTTCTGCTCCCCATACACAGAGTTTTCTTCAATACCAAATAATCTTAATTTCCCCATTAATATGACAAATCTGTACTGGTAAGATGGCTGGAGCTAAAAAAATATTAAATTTACTACATCATGTTAACTGGGTTGAATTTGTAATGATATCATTAGGGTTGAGGTCAAAATAGGCTATATCACCACACTGATGCATAGAATAAATATTTAGTTGCTATAAAACTTATTACACTTATGATAGTTTAGTGAAACTAAAGTGGTCAGGCTGTTTAGGCCTAGTTTAATAAAATTTGTGATTTTCACACACTTCCTCTATCTTATATACATAGGCTTATATTATCATGGATAGTAAATAGTAAGGAGCGGTAATATATGTATACTATATTATTTCACCTTACTATTTTCTGGGCTTTAAGCATTTAATTATTATTATTAGCACCGCGTCTTACTACCCGTTCAGGTTATACGCACTTACGCTAATGTGCAATGGTAGGGTGATTGTGATATGAAATGGAGGACCTACAGTTTAACGTGGAATCCGAACCACGGTAGAGGCCTGGCATTCCTCACATTCACAAGTTGTGATTAATACACATCTTGTCAGAGGTGAAGGAAGGGTTTGGCAATCAGATAAATCTGTGCCGGGACCGAGGATTGAACCCCTGACCCTCAGCACAGAAGTCTGACACCTTACCCCTAGACCACCAGGTCACCGCAGCATTTAATTACATTGATGGTAAAGGAATAAAGAAAATATAATCATTGTGTTTATATATATATATATTTAACAGTATGATTATTAAAGTATATATACCTGCATTTTGAGATAAGTAGAGGGAGAAACCATTTAGAAAAAATTACCCACCGTATATCAGGCTGAGATTATAAACCCGACCACCAAGTAACTCGCATACAGGATAAGATGAAACTCACATTTAGTCCACCTGCTCATCAATGTGACATACTGAGTCTAGTAGATGGATAAAATACCATTTAAACAAAAATGAAGCTTTCAACTCTATGAAAGAGATGTTCAAGATAGTGGTATTTTCACAATGACCTCGCAATGTTGAGGTCAACCATTTGAATAGAATTGAATTGCCAAGATCCTGAAAAGCGGAACACATCATTTCTGTTCCCCTATATATTTGAATCTTCTACACATACAACCGACCTTAATAACCCCTTCACACTCGAGGAACAACACGTGCAAAAATTAAAATAAAATTTCGCCTTATTTCAACCGGCTATCAAGAGCAATTTAGAAGACGGTGATCGGAACTCGCTTTGCATACGCTGGCTACCGCCAGTAGCAGCACTATAACACGTTATAAGACGTGAGATTTCCTGATACTCTTGCAGATCCGTGCTAGACAAGTGTCAGTGATTTATGGGTCGGTAGGAGGTTGGCAGGCCTGCGATATGTAGGCAAACTTCCGGTGCGAGGATTTTGCGATCCTTTCAACACGCAACACCTTAGCTACACTTACCAGTTGGAGAGGGATAGAGGGGAGTGGGAAGTGTGTGATGGTAGAAGATATTATCTGAAGGAAACTTTGTTACGATGAAGTTACGATCCCATCTAGCTCCAAATAAATATCGTGGATCTCTAGATATCGTTATCGTCCCTCAATTTGATTTTTTATTCACTTCGGTGGCCGCATGGTATAAGGCGTCACACTAGCAATAGACTAGTCTGCCGATGACGTGGAGATCAGGGATCGATCCTATTCGGGTGTACTTAAGGTGGGTTTCCAATCTACTTTCAAGCAAATGTGGGTATAATTTTTTCTAAATTTATCCTTTATAAACCATAAAAACCTTACATAGGCGTATAATCAAAACAGATAGTAAGACGCGGTGCCAAATAAACTTTTACTTTTCAAATTTTAACAGATTATACTTAAATCAGGTGTGTGAATACGTTAATACATATATTGCTAAACATATGATAGTAATTAACACAAATCCTGCGTCGGTGGTCCAGCGCACTAAACGTCAAGTCCCTCTAGTTTGGTTTGCTGGGGACAGGGAGGTCAGGGTTGAAATACCGATTGGATGTATTGAGAGTGGTTGTTAATAAATGGTTTTCCTCTCTTCCACCACTAAAATTAAAGTACTGTACATTTGCTATAAACTATATATTTCATACTACCCCTACCACATAAGTGAAAACTATTAAAAAGTGCAGTTAACTCCAATGTATAAGAATGACGAGATGTAAAATAAAAACATAAACCCAAACGTATTGTGAAATAAACAATAAGGACAAAGGTTTCCCATTTATATAGTGTTTGTTAACATTTAGAATTACTATCAAATAAACAAAACTAAATAAGCTTAATTTGCAGGTAAAACTGAATAACTGAAAAAGTACCTAAATTTATAATTAGTAAGCGCATTAAAAATGGAATTCTTACGTGGAGGCACTGATGTATAGAACACCAAAATTGATAATTTAAATTTATTATCAATGAAACCAAAGTAAATACGTAAACTTACACCCTAAACCATAAAATAACCCCCCAAAATGCCTAAATATAAGACGTAAGTCAAGAACACTAAAAGTAGTTCTATTACTTGAAGGCACTGTTACATTGAACAATAAGACATATGCATTATTTAATCTTAGACTTTAATGACTACATTTAATTATAAAGGGTTGTATTTAAATTATGAATTGAAAACTTTACGCTATTCATTATTTACTATTAGCTAAGAGGGATGTATGAATATAAACCTAGCTTTATCTATGTAAATTAAATAGCAAATGACTGGTGACAGGTTAATTATGTGTACCTTTTATTTGTGAAAGAAACGCTACGTATTTACTTTCTAATGTGAATGCATACAGCATAACATGACTGAAAACATAACTAAATTCAACAAAGAAAATGTAAGCACGCATACAGTGGCTCTCTTCCGTTAAGGTATTGTTGCAATTAATACAAAAATATATTATTTAAATTTACCATTGTAAAAACAAAAATTAAATAAATTGACAGAAATAATCTATATCAAGCAGCTTAACTTACAAAAAAAAATTGTACCGTTGAAAAAAAACTAAATAGACCTAATTCACACTTAACATCATAAAATTACTGAAAACATACTTTCTGGCCTGGAACTTTTGGCTGACAATAATATTGCCAAAACACACAAAGTTTCATGTTTGTTTACATCCCGAAACATTCGTTTACAAAGAGATTTAAACTGGTTGGTCAATCTTTCTAAGCCATCGTTGCCAAGGAGACTAATAATGGGTATGTTGATCTTTACGAGCCCCTTGTTGCCAAGGAGACTTACAAAGGAGATTTATACTTTAAAAGTTAATATATTTGAATTTTTACCATTTTAAGATGCAAATTTAACCACATTATCAGTCGGTTTTTCAACATTGTTTCGCTCGCTTATGAGATAGCGTGATGGTATATAGCTTACCCTGTATTCTGAAATCAGGAAATAAAACATAAATAGTCCCGTCTCGATTCGGTGAGTACTTGAATCAACTGGCACCAAACAAACATAGACAATCAAAGGAACATACATATTTAGAGTTTTGTTATGTGTATCTGTCCGTACCTGATATGCTCGCCCTGAGGCATGCGTGGCGGCGCACATGTGTTGCGAGCCGTATGCTTGTCGGTAAACTAGTCGTGCTCAAAGGCGCCTCACTGCGAGCGGAACGTATCGTGTGGACAGCTCTGTTGTTGCCTTGCTCCGCACGCACCATGGACGACAACGAAGCTCTACGTCAAGTAATTCAACTTTATGAGAGTAATCGTTTATTATGGAATGCGAAGAGTTTGGAATATTATAATAAAAATAAGAGAGAGTATGCATGGCGTGAAATTTCCGTCAAAATAAATATTCTAGTTAAAGAACTGAAAAAAAAGGTCAATTCGCTCTTGGGATCTTACATACGGGAGAAATCAAGATAGAAAAAAAGCAGATTTACTGTATCAAGTATGTATTTATTACAAATTATAAAAGTGAAGCATCATACTATCATAATTTAATGTATTTGTACTGTACATATAGTTAATATACGAAGTACCTTCCAAATTTGCTCAGATAATTTGGTGAGCATTTATTAAATTGGGTGTTCATTTCAATTATTGCTACCTTAATTAAAATCACAAATACAACATTATTTTTCAGTTGCAGACGATATCTACACATCAAAATGGTTTGCGTATACATGGTTTAAATTTCTTGTGGACAAAATCATACTAAGTAACACTATAAATAGCATGTTCAATGTAAGTATATTTATAACTACAATTTGCTTTGCTATCGAAGAACACAAGGCGTAATGTTAATCAATACTTACTTACTGTGTTTTTCGATAGCTCTGTGTACATTATACTGTGTACAAAATATTATTTGATTTCCTTGCCCTAAATATATTGTAACTAATTTTAATAGTTATTTTCCCACGGAATTGCACCATTTGTTGCAAAATTTTCCGCTAGATGTTGTATCTTTGTGGCCGTGTTGCCTGCTCTTATAGGTGTGTTACCAATAGGGTGAAGTGTATTTGATTCTAGGTTATTCCTCCATCTACCTGAAATAAGCTTTCCATTTTCTTATCTGTCAAATGTCCCATTTGGTGTGTAAAGATTCCTTGCTTTAATCATAGCGTGCCCAATGCGTAAGGGAAATTCCACAACTTTTAAAAATCCTCAGCAATTTCTAACCATTGTTCTTCTGAAGAGGCTACCTGAAATAAAACAAAAAATTATAAAATTCATCATTGTTTCATAATGTACAAGATCTTATTGAAGAGACTCAAGATAATTCGAACGCTAGTACAATGAGCGTAGGCACAACTACAACCACAACATCAACTTCCAACTTAACAGAGTGCGGTTACTTCAACACCAACTTCTTCTTTAGCAGAACTATCTCAACGAATTAGGAAACGCCGTGAAGTTGACGAAAAAATGCATGAGATTATGCTGAAGCGTGCATATGATATTTTAAGGAGGACATCGGAATAGTCCAATGATGTCATTTGTCATTTGGGAGCCACGTAGCAAATGAACTGCGGAAATATGACTTGAACACTCTACCTTATGTATTAAGGCCATATTGGACATATTGTTTCGGGCAAATACTGGACGATTCGCTCACACTCATCAGGGATATTAGACTGCTGGCTACTATAGTTCACATGCTTCATCATCGTCATCACCATCGACTACAAAGTCAACCTTGTTGTCACCTTATCTTTATCCTGCCAATTTCACTCCAACTCCCCCATCCCCTACGCCTCCAGTGCCTACTCGTCCATCCTCAACTCTACCACCCACGACATCCTCCCCATCTATATCCCCAGAACCTATTCTCCCTTTACCTACTTCTCAAATTGATACTGAGCTAATAAACTCTGAAGAAACAACAATACTATATTATTTCAAACATTGAATATAAATTGTTAACAATATGTTTAAGGTATTTTCAGAGATTAAAGCTATTATTGAATTAGAATCTAGTATGTACTTATTTTTTACTCTTTTAATACATCAATCAGCGCGTCACAAACTTCTGGAACAATCTCTGATATTGTTTGTTGGGATATGCTAAACAGGTATTGTAAGATGGTAAATGAATCACCAGTAGTTAAGAACCTCAGACTAACTGTTAGTCTTTCCTTAACACCGATAGCCACTCGCATGTACGTATCACTGTTTTTCACTGCAGGATCTATCAACTCCAATAGATGTTCAAAATCCTCGGTGGAAATACGTACAAAATTTGTGACATCTTCTAAAAATTTTGTATTTTCTAAGAGTCTATTCCCATATTCCAGCCTTTCCTGAAATAATTTTATAATCCACCAACGTGGCCATCGCTTTTGTTTATTTTATTTTATAATTGAGTGCAGCAAAATGTATGCAGCAGCGGCAGCAATCTACACCTTTTGCTGTGACGAAGCCATATCGTCTACAGACGTGCGCTGTACGTGGCGGTTTCATGGCTCGCAGTGAACATGTGCTGATCAAAACTATTTTGTGACGCATGCATCGAGCCGAGGCATGCGTCGCGAGGCGTGTGAAACGCACCGCCTCTCACTGTCCGTACGCGACTTATATAATATGTATTATCCTATTTTAAGATGTCTGTGAATCATGTATTGATGTATTCTCTGTGTGTAAAAGAAACGCTTGCAATACCCCGATATTAACAATAGTTTCATCTAAGTACAACACGACAGCGATCTTGACCACGTTTAAGGAAGTGTTGCAAGTTAAGGCCAGTATTTTTGAAGTGTTTTAGAGCAAAACCTTGTTTTGCCAAGATAAATAAAATATTTCTCCGTTAGAAGAATTTAGTTTAATAGTCTTCACATGGTGATATCCACAGTTGGCGAATATCTTTCAAGGGTGTTATGGAACTTAATGACAATTTTTCATCTTCATTTGAAACGTTTTCTCAACTAGGCCTAATACCGATGTGATCATGACAGATATTCAACAATTAGATATCACCATGTGAAGACCTTTAAACTCTTATGTTTCTACTGGAGCAATATATTATTTATCTTGGCCAAAGATGTTTTTCTATCAAAAAAACAACTGCAAAAACATTGCCCTTAACTCGCATTTCAGACATTACCACCTTAAGAAAGGGAGCGTATTCACTTGATTCCATTTGTAAGTTACCTTTCCGCCTTAATAAAGTGATTGAATCCTAAGTGGACGGGAAGGTATCCACTTGAAGGTGATAGTGTGTGTTTATTAAAACCAGCGCGTGTTTGATTGGTCCACCCATTCGAAGATTATCAGATTGAATAAGAGAGGGTAGTTTTAGTAGCACGAACTTGTCTGCCCTACAGGTACCACAACAGATCCTCACCAAAGTAGGCTCTAACTAATACTAGATCAAGCAGCCATGTCTAGTTGGTTGCGGCCCCTAAGAGCACGGGTACAGATCAGCGCAGGTATATAACAGCGCAACCTAGTGGTCCCAAAATAGAGCAGGAACAAAATAGCGCAATTATACAGTTGTACAGATTACGCAAACTTTCCGGGATTTTGGTCCTCTTTCTTCTCCAGAACAGCACAAGGGGGTCAGTAGTTAACTGGGTAGCAATTGTACAGATCATTCAAGCAGCCTTAACGTGGCTTTCAAGCAACTGGCATTGATCTCTTAGGTTAGGCTAGGTTATGTTAGGTTAGGTTAGCTTATCTTATCTTAGAGGACAATCAGGTTTCAAAGGGTGAAGTTGGACAGCTGTTAATTCCAGTAGCCTACGCATTCCTGCCGCCAAACAAAAGTAAGGAAACAAACACTCGACTTTTTATGTCAATTAAGAATTATGTTCTTATGTAGCTGTGTTCTTATCCACCCCGATCGTTTGCGCTGTTTTGTACCCATTTTTCACTTGCACTTTTATGTACCGGTGTTATTTGGTATCATATTATGTCTAGTCAGCCCCATCAAACACGTTTGAACTAACCCAACCAATTTCCATGACAGGAAAGACACGGGAAAGAACGCGTCAGTCTCGTCTTGTCTAGTTTTCCAGGGGGACAAAGAGGTTTGGGTTTGTATACCAGACGAGTTTATTGCTTTTTTTAAAAATACTGAATGGTTTTAAACTTAATCTACATGCAAATATAGGGACACTTCCTCTATCCAGCGTTTTATAAATGGTGTTCCTTGAGGTAAAATTAAGGGTGCTGTGAACAAATAGAATGATTTAAAAAATGTTGCCCCGTAAAAATTAAAAATATTACTAGCATATTTTTATCTGGTGGACGAAAAAATATTTGGGTCAAGTTGTTTTAACTACATATTGGATTCTCGCAATACCTTGGAACCAGAATTAAGTATCGAAACTCGCTTGATACGGCTCCATATGCGAATACAGTTTTAAAAAATTAAATCGGATATAAGAATAATCTTTAAAAAAATAGTTTACTATATCATCTAAGTATACTCAGAGTGGGAGGACAATTTGAATCATATTTACTTTAATTTATCAATGGAAATAATATGAAACGCTAATTCTTTGAATACATCCTTAGTATACGTGAAAGGTGATTAGACCCCAGCTTTAAGAATAGAAAAGAATAGATTATGATGAGGTAGATAATATGCATGTGTGAGGACATTATTACAATACTCTTCATGACATCTCGTGTCGACTAAATGACGAAACAATCATGAATTAATGATCACTAATCTTCTTCTTCTTGCAACATAAAGAAAGGTAGAAATGTTGTGCAATATTGCAATATATATTTTTATTTATTTTGACACACAAACAACAAACTAGAAGGCAAACCATAATTTTTTTAATTGTATTTGAGTGGTTGATTGATTACTGAGTTAACTGTAACACCACAAAGCTCATGTGCAATGTGCGTTAGATATCACTTTGATTAATGAGATTGAGCGTAAGATTAGATATAATTAATTAATTTATTTGAATGGGAAGTTTCTGTCCCTCTCACTCACAGACAACAAAAGTGTGCTTCTGAAGTTGAGTTAGGGTTGGGGGTTTGGAAAAGGGGGAGGTGAATAGAGGGGTAGGAAGATTTATATCTTCTTTAGAGATCATTAATCATAACGATATGGCATCATTTTAGGAATTCAAATTAAATTCGATCATTTAGACAACTTGGAGGCAGAAGTTTGGTAAATAATATCTAATTTGCTTCGTTAGTTGCTTTTGGATGGTTTTAATTTGAACACTATATTTTTAATTATCTCTATTAAAAGAAAACATTAACTACTAATTGGTGGAAACAAAATTAATTAAGCCGTAATTTGATCGGAGGAAAATCTGACATGCATTATATTTGAAACTTATTTAAACTTCCCTTTAGTACTGTTATTTGTAAATTTACTATAAAGAAATTTACAATTTGAGTATAAAATCTTAAAGTTAATGAGCATTGTTTTAATTGTATTAATTTTATGAGCCTCATCAATTTCCAATATTGTAGAGTCATTGTGTATCCAAAAATTTCCGACACTATATTATGTATACTAGTTTGATTCCTGATGAGGTCCAAAAGAAGATTAGGTACTACTGATACGTATTTTAATTAAAAGTACAAAAGGTTTCGGAGCGCTTGTAAGCCTACTTATAAAATAGTGGTTCAAATATTATTATTTTTATCAATATTTATCTGCCTACACTCCTTAGGAATTTATTTTCTCCAAACTGTTTTAGGTTTGTTACAAAGATCTTTAATGTTCTACACCAAACATTTGTTACCTCTTAAAAGTGCAATCTTTCTCATAAATTTTAATCTTTTTAATTTTTCTCTCACGCTAAATAAAGCTGTTTCCTCTTCGTATTATTCAACTTGAGATAAAAGAAATTCCCTTGTTAAAAAAATAAACTGAAAGCATTAAGTAGAAAGCAGAGAAAAACTATTCAAGAGAGATATATTATCACGATGAACCTTTCTTTAAATCATATATAATATGTGATATGAAGAAAGAAGTCTGAATGGAGAC
The DNA here is from genome assembly GCA_902151455.1 of Timema bartmani. NCBI lineage: Eukaryota > Metazoa > Arthropoda > Insecta > Phasmatodea > Timematidae > Timema > Timema bartmani. The sequence continues at coordinate 43,023 of CABFWB010000025.1, read as the reverse complement.
ATAGAGAAACAAAAAAATATTATTAAAAACAAGAGAATAATAAAACAATTTCAAAGTTATCTTTCATGCAAAAAATATATTAGAAACATCGTGTTCATCCACTTCTCCTACTACCTTCGTCAAGAAAAAAAGAGGTAGGGTGATCTAGTTGGGGTGTAAAAAGAAAAATATACATATTCAAAAGATTCCAAAGAGGTTTCTTTTTCTTCCCAAATAAAATAATAGTAAATGGGATGGTCCATTATTTTTATATTTTTTTTGTGCACGTATGTATATATATTTGCATCAAGTACCCGGCTTTGCCAGGGATAAATGGCTTAGGGTCAAAAAAGTAAGGTATGTAGACCGGGTTTAAAATGTAAAAAAAGGATTAAAATTCTAAAAAGGCTAAGCAATTCAAAGAGGGGAAAAAAGAGTGAAAGGGATAAGGAGGGCGATTGGTCAATTATTTTGCATGTTTTACTATTATTAAGTTATCTTATTTATCTCATTTACCATGTCACTTTTTTGGACTATTTTCCCTGTTTTACCTTTTAACCATTTACTCTGTTTAACCTTTGAACTCTTTTGCCCTTTTGGTAGTTTCCCCTTTATATAATTTTTATCCTTTTTAACCTCATCCCCTTTAACCTTATTTCCCTTTTCATCCTTTAGGCACATTATAATTTTTTTAAACTCTTTTTGCCCTTTCGACCCATTTTTATATTTTATCTTTTTCTTCTCTATACGCTTTTGTAATTTTATCCTTTTAACCCTTTTTTACTTAACGTTCTTGAAATTCGATATGTTCTGAGGTAATTCGGCTCACTGAGAAACCTCTTTATAATTACATGTAGAGCCACTATTTTATATCACAGCAAAATGTGTTTCCTATATTTGTTTCTGAGAACCCCCCCTCTTATTCAGGTAATACCTCATTTTGAAATCCAAGGATCAGATCTTAATGGTTGTTTGGAGTGGTTCTTATATTCACCTGGCAAATTTCAATCTTCTACCACACTGAAAAGTAATTAATTATTTTAATTTTAGGGATTTTGAAAACCCCCATTTCAACCTCTATTCCTTTCTAAATAGTATTTATTTAAAATTAATTTTGTTATTAATTAAGTAATCCTTTCACATCCTTGGAAAATTAAAATGTTACTGCTTCATCTAATTTATTTTCATATAACCCTCCTTCCCTTCTCACTTATAATCACCATTTAAAATCTTAAGTGTTTTATGGTTATTTTTAGTGCTATTTATACTCTCCCACCAAATTTAAGTTTTATACCACAAAGAAAAATAAGGATTCCTATTGGTTTTGGAAACGGTAAGCACTTCGCCCTTTCCATTTAAACAACTACTAAGAAATTTCGAATTTTAAGATGAATTAGGCTATCTGGAGCTGTCCTTCTACTTACCTGCCCAATTTAAATCTACTACCAACATAATATTGAGTCTTTTTTTTTACTAAGGGCCCCCATTAGGCCTCCCTCTTCCTATTTTCCAAAGTTCCGATTAAAAATGTAAATATTTCAAATCTTAATATTTATTTGAAGTGGCTTCCTAAGTTTAAGTTTTCTACCACACTGTGAAGCGGCTGTTTATAACTAGATTTTAAAATTTTCAGCACCCACCAAAAAGTTTTCTCAAACTCACGCTTAGAAATTTAATATTTCAAGATATATTAGGTTATCTGATCTAGAGTCGTCTCTCCCCCTGTTTGTAAATTTTTAATTTTCTACCTCATCTAATAGCGTCCCTTCCCTTTCTTGAAGTCCCATTTTGAAATTTCCCATTTTTAAATGTTAATGGTTATATGAAGTAATCCCTTTAACTTTCTGACCAATTTCAGCTTACCATCTCATCTATAAAAAAAATTTTGGCGATCACAATATTATATTATTTTTATTTATTATTTATTTAGCACCCATTCGGGTTATACGCCTAAGTACTAATTACGCTAGTGAATTAGGAATTGAGAAGGTTGAATTTATAGGAAGTGAGCCCAAATTTGCGTGGAGGGAGAGTGGAAAGCCATTTTGAAAAAACCACCCCCAGTTCACCAGAGCAAGATTCGTAACTCGATCTCCCCGTCCTCGGCAGTTTAGCTCAAACACCAAGCTAGCGCGTTAGCCAACTACTCCGCGGTGGCGATGGCGATTTGGTACCAGTTCATATATATCAAATGCTAGGATATGAAATTACCAAGGTAAATTTAATGAAATTTTAGTTTATATTATAAAATGCATTTTATATGCACAAATTAAATCAGGAGAAATGTTCTCCTTAAGTTATAATCCCGTTGAATATCACTAGTATTGTAGGGGCATAGCTTGTGTGGACTTTTAATCCATTCATTTTGGCGACGCTCCATATAAACTCTTTCTATACTATAGCTATGATGTGAATGCCTGCATACGAAGGACAAGTAATGTGTTGTCTAAGACACTTTTCAAAATGTACTTCCTCCCTTAAAAGAAGGCTTTGTGCTCTTCCTTGGTATGGATACTGTCGTAATTTTAAGGCTCACCCTTTCTCATTACTGAGCTAAGAAGTTGAGCAGTAAAGTTTTGGCCGTGTGTATGCGCGTGTATGGGCTTGTTAGCGTATGTAGCGGGTAAACTACGATGGGCTGAGTGTCGGGTTTTTTTTAAAAAAAGGGGGAGGGGAAGAGGGTTACTTTGGATGAAAGGAAGCCGCTGTAAAGTAACACCCTCTTCTTCCTTTTCTCTCTAGTCTAGTGGGAATTGTTGGGATGCAAATGAGTTTCCAAGAGTTGTACCTCCTTTTCTTTATCCCATCTCTACTTCCCTTACCCCCTATAACCCCTCTGGCCTTCTGTAAAACATCCACCTTGCTCTTTATTGTTGGTGGGAGCGGAAGGAAAGGGTAAGTGGGGGAAAGGGAGGTATATTTGGTGCGAAACTCTGTAACGTACTGAGTTTTGTTTATAGACATGGCTATACACCACGCCCGGCGACTAGAAATCCGCGTCGCTTTAGAAAAAACAAAAGTTTTAAGAAGTTGAGAAGGTTTTTTTTCTGCTCATGTGTTTATCATCACAAACTTGTTAAACGTTAAACCCAAAATTGTTATTTTAGTTCTAGTCTCAGATTATTTGTTAAGTGTTGTAAGAGTACTGAAATTAATCATGTTATATTGCTGTCCTTTCACTAAAACATTGTTGACATTGTATTAACAAAGAACTAACTAATAAATACAATATATTTTTACCAAGAATATTTTTCATAGTTACATCCGGAATAATTTGTTACTATAATGAACCACATGACATTAAAAGACAAACACATTCCTGGTCTTTAGAAACTAAACTTATGTACTTCTCTTTACGTTCGTATCTAGTAAAGTATTAGGTATTTGATCACTAGCTTGTATAGGAACCTGTTTAGTTTAACTCTGTCACCCTTCCTGTTTGTTTTTGTTTTTTTTTTGTTTCTTGCATTATTAGAAACATTGTCAAAACTGGAGATGGTTTTTTTTTCTCCTCCACTATAAAATAAGCAGTGCCTGTTTAGCTCCACTCAAGAGTAACTTAAGAACAATTCAGTTCTAACTTTGTAATTATTAGCAGTGTAGTTTTAATAGTGAATTAACATATCATATTCTACTTTTGATAGTGTTTTATTTGATGAATTTTTTTAATTACATGGTTAAATATCTACCTCTAGAGTGTGACGATTAATAATAGGTGTCATAAACCAATCCTTCAACAATAGTATCAAAAGGTTTATAAGGAAAATGTTAGTGAAAACAACAATAAAGATTACCCACTTCGGTTGCCGTATGAGCTAAGGTTTCACTCTCGCATTAGACTGGATTGCCAAATTTGGAGGATCGGGGTTGAATCCCGGTCGTATGTACTGAGGGGGCTTTTCTATAAATGGTTTTCCATTATCATTCTGTGCAACTGTGGGTAAATTTCCTCTAAACTAAACCTTTCTCAGCCTTATCATATTAGATAAATTAGTATTTATGAATAACCCGGGCGTGTAGTAGGACGTGGTGCTAAAAAAGTAAATATTAAAAATTGATTTACACGCTCACTGAAAATAGAGAGCAGAATTTACTTCAGTTTGCAGCAATTTACACGACGTTTGTTGACTCATGTTGAATTGCAACACAAACTTAAGCAGTTATTTTCTAGTGGATACAAATATATTTTAGATCATTCTACTCATGGATGTTTTCAAATCATAATGCTGAGTCGTGGCACAATCCAATACATCGATACACACGCTTTCCATTAACGGGTTATTTCAAATCTCCTCACAACAGCCAACGAAGCTGATTGCTTGCTTCTGGCTCCACAGCTTATGCGCAAAGATATGGAATGTTTGGTTTTGAGATTTTATTGGATCTTCCATAATGAAGATCTAAAGCAGAACGGACGAAGTAGAGATGAGTTGAGCCTAAGCAGAATAGATCGCGCCGATGAGGTGGAAATCTTGTGATTGCCTTAAAGCTCGTCACATATTGCCGTTGTGGAAGGATATATGAAGATGGAAGCATTTTAATAAACTTATCTGGTGACAAGCTGGAAATAGTTGTTGATAATGATGATGATGATGATGACGTATAGCCGTTTATGTTCTGCCCTTGTTTTTTGGCGAACGTATGAATCCACAGTAGCACGTAAACACGCCCTATTTATGAATTTAGAATAGCATCAATGGAAATGTTCACTGCTCTTGTTCAAGTGTCTTCATAACCAAACCGTTTTCTTTACATGATGACCTCAACAGTTCTTGAATATCTGTTAAGTGTCCTGGAATTTAATAAAGACTTTTTCTCTTAATTTAGAAAGTTTCTCGTCTAATGCTGCTATGCTCATGGTAGATAATCAAGAACTGTTGATATTATTATATGAAGAAAATTGAACTATGTTTCTACTAGAGTAATATTTATTTAGCCAAAAAAAAAAAAAAGTTTTGCTATAAAAACTGCAAAAACACTTACCTTAACTCGCGTTTCCTAAATCCTCAACTTAACCTTAAAGTTTAGTGTATTAGTATTTAATCCCAAACAAAAAATCAAACATTTATTACTCAAGTACATATACTATTTCCGAATTGGCATAAATCAAGCTTCATGCGATGAAATATTACCGAAGTTTACCAATATCTCCAAGTATTGTTTGATTTTAACAAACTCAAGCGAAATCAATCGATCAAAACTTTACTTAGTTTTATAGACATTTACCGAAGTAAAACGAACCTTGTCTAATCTGATCGTACTTCGCTGAACTTTAACAAAACGTACTTTAATGATTAATATATTCAGCTAAGCACCCTCATTAGTGGTCGCTTGGTTTGAAGCGTCGCTCTCGCATTATATTAATTGATGGGGTGCTTAGTGCTTGAATCCCGACCTAATATAGTTGAGTGATTTTACTTAGAGGTTTATCACTCTTCCTCTACGCAAATGCAGGTACATTATTATATATTACACCTTCCTGTCTCATTATCCATTAGTACAATATAGTTCAGATAGCCTAGATGGGCAGTAATATGTGATGAAACACAACTGTGTATAATTTAACATCAGTTATGTAGCACATTTTAAACTTCACGTTACTTGCTTAGGTTACCGCATGGTCTAAGCCCCAAGGCACTAATTTTAGAATAGACTATACTGCTGACGACGGAGAGATCGAGGTTCGAATCTCAGTCGAATATACTGAGAGTGGTTTTTACAAAATGGTTTTCTTTCAATGCAAATGTGGGTACACATCCTCTAAATATAACCTAAAAATCCCTAAAACCATTAAATTAATTAGCATATAATAGTATGACCCGAACGAATAGTGAAATGCTGTGGTAAAAAAAAAAGCTTCGTATTATATGAAAATAATTATTTGATCATTAAGCGTTACTTCTGGTAATAAAGCATACAATAAAAAGGAAAATATCGATATAAAACAAATACAATATGAGGACCACATGAAGATATCTGAATTGATATTTAAAATGATTACATTTCAACAACTATTCTTGTGAAGTAAATCATATCATCTCATTCCAATCCATTTGAAAGTCCAAAAGGTTTCCAAGTTTTTTTGTTTCCAGCTATGTACAAGAGGTGTTTTCTGATAGTTGTGGAAGTGTAAAAACACAAATACGTCATTCCCTCTACAATCCTGAAATGATGAATTGCCGGAAGGCTTTAAAATTCCGGTGGCTCTCTTTGAAGTTTGCAGAGAGAATAGTGGTGAATTTATTCGCTACTTAGCTGTGAGGGAAGATGTTTGATTATCATGGTGATTTCGTTTTCAGGTTTGTTTTCAAGATAAAGAGTTGAGGTGTCATTTGAGATAGTGAAATAAGATATTATTTGAGGTGTTTTCTACAACGCAATATGAATTTGCTGCAGGTTCAAACAAGTGAGGTGTTATTTCAAATAAAGCTACTATATCAAAATTAATATAAACTCTTTAACTTAAACTAACGAATAATTTTTTAGACTTGACTTTTTGACTTGTTTACTTAATTCAATTTATAATATAGTTTTAAAATCTAAAATTAAAATCAATCAATATAATATTTTGATTTATATTTCATATATTTTTATTACATTAAAAATATTACAAATAAATTAAGTACATTTTTACTGCCTTTAAGGATCTTATAAAAAAAAGTTAATCATCAATATCATTGATTGCGTGTATTGTATGTCTAAATTTAAACCAGAGGACGAACAGTTTTATATTTCTATGGTAATTGTTCAGTTCTTTCACAAGAAAATTCCATCGGAATTTATATTGGTCGTCTTACTAGCACCTTTTACCTAGTTTACGAAATTAATAGTCTTGTTTGAATACTTACTGATATACAAATTAACTCGTTAAGACTATTACCGTTCGTAAGTTTCGACAATTCACGAGGGGATATCACTATTAGCAGTTTAATCTGAAAATATCTTTAGAGCAAGCAAAGTTCTTAATTTTTAGCCTACGGCTTCTTCCCCTCTTCCCCTTTTCCAGCACCCGGTGCAAAGCCTTCGTAATTAAAATTTTCCCCGTTTTCACAGTAGCCTGTCTATCAACCCACATCTCATCAAATACCCCCCTATCCCCCTTCTCCCTACCTCAACCCTAGTGATGGTCGTCGGCACAAGGGGAGTGTTTTTTTTTGGTACTATGATTGTTATTAAATCTTCCCCTGGCCTAGCACAATAACCGCCATTAGACAGATACTTTTGTTGTCTTGATACCCCTGGTGATCCTGTGTCGCTTGCCAGTCATCAGTCTTAATTAAGGGAGATAAGCTATCCAGTCTTAGTCCCGAGAGAAACAAAAGGGCCAATCTTTTGTTATCCTCTCTCTTAGTTTAGACACATCTCCATTAAAATGATGCCCCATGTTTATAAAACGGTTTTGTGTGTGTGTGGTCCTTGGTTTGTTGGTTGCCAAGATGGGGCTTTTAGGATTCAATTAAACCTGAATCAGGACTGTTTTTTTTAATTGTGTTATTTTATTGAATTAATTTTAAACTTTTCAGGAAAGCCATTAGATAACACTCTTATCACCTTGCCTGAGTGGAAATAAGGTTGTAAAAGGTATATAAGATCATATTTATAACACATGTGGGGTCTTAGTAATTAAACAAACAAAAATAATTGATAGAGCTATAGGGAGCTATTGACTGCATTTAATTACTTTTTGCGAAACTTAAAAACAATTTTATTTCTACCTATGCAATAAACACCAGCCCTTTTATACATTAAGGTGAAACATGTAATCATGATTGGTTCACACATTATTTCCAGCTTTGCAATAAAATACGACATAAACCAACTTCGTTAACATTAACTTTGGGACGTATTATGTTTATTTTTGCATTATTTGTTTATTGTTTTGTGACTAACTGATCTATTAAAACCAGTATAGATGTATAATTTTGAGTTTTATATATTTTATACATCTCTGTATTATATATTACTACAGAATCAAGTTGTAAAAAATATTCCCCGTCTATTAGAATTTATTTTAATTATGTCCAAATCTCTAGTAAAATTGGTAGTTCTTTCTAGCGTATCGTTAAACTATATTTTTAAATGTAACAACATAATTTAGATGGTAGTTTTGGTCTAATATACTAAATATAGGTGTACCATGTTGATATTGTTTCGATTTTGATTAATTAGTACTTTTGAAATGGAATTAAATGTGATTCATTTTATTTTTTATGAATTTTTTGTAGAATTCCTTAACGCTAGTTGATATTATTTCAATACACAACTTAAAAACTAGCTATATAATATCAAATAGATAATACTAAATTCTCAACCTTTGAGCCCCGTATTAAATATCTTTTTTGTGGATGCACGTATGTTCCATACAGCACCAACATACTTTTGGTGGCAGGATGTAGTTTTTAAAAAAAAAGTCCTCGAGATCATTAGTAGACTTTGTTAACCACGAACTTTCATGCTTTGGATGAGTTTTCAATAATAATAATAATAATAATAATACAAAATAATAAACTTTTACTTTCCTTGATGGTTTTCTTAGTCCTTTGGGATTAAGTTTCCACTGAAATGTTCTGTACATTGCGATAGCCTAATCTCTTGTTTGTGTTTATAGTATTTTTTTACCCCATAAACCCCTTCCCCTCAACCCCGTTAATCTTCCCTGGCCTACAAGCGTATGATGGTAATACACTGCTAGCCACTTAGCCGAATTAAAACGTTGCGCAACTGTTTCCCGTCTCACAGCGGCATGAGCGTCATTTCTCCCCAGTGACGTTATCCTAATCACGTGACCCATATGCCAGTAAGGAAAAAGGGGTGAAAGGAGGAATGGTACGAGATGGTTTTCACACACACACACACACACACACACAGACACAGACACAGACACAGACACACACACACACACACCCTTGGGAAGTTTACGCAATTTACTCTGCTGTGCGAGTAGTTTGCAGACCAGGAGTAATCTTCCCTGTACTCTTCGTATGGTATTTCCGTGAGCATTTCAAAATTTTCCGCCTGTATATGTGTGTGTGTGTGTGTGTGTTGTGTATATATATATATATATGGTTTTATCTCTATCTTTAGAAAAATGCTATACCACATATTTAAAACTAACCTACTTCATACTGTTCCGTTAGATTAGGTAATTTAAAACACTAGCAACCAGTATAGATTCAATAGCGTACTGATTGCAACACACAACTAGTTGCACTGCAGCACGAAGGATGTTGTCTGAGAAATCCTGCAATATCATGGCGTGGAGTGAAACCAGGGTACCTAGTGATAGGTAAAACTGTACCTGTGATACTGTCTGCCCCATTCGGTCTCCATTTAACCAATCACGTACAAACTCTTATCTGAACACCAAGTACTGGGATATATTTTCATTGATAACGGCCCATCTGATTGATGAGAGCCGATTCGGGTTACAGTTTCAACAAACTGTTCTTATCCAGGCAACAGGTCATGCCACTCCTTTGGAAACTTAAGTTGGAAGGGACTGTAATAGACAGCTCTATTTCACCACATAAAAGCAGAATAAAATATTCAGTGAATTAATGTTCAGTATGAAATCTACTCTCAAAAGCCAACGCACTAACATTACCCCAATATATTTTACTGTGTGTAGTTGGTAAAATGGCTAATGAGGGCAAATATTAGTTTTTAAGTACAGTCCCAACAAAATTGTACTGTCCTGTTAGTTATCCATTAAACACCCCTTCTTTAATTCTTACGTTCAACACAAGGGCTACTGACGAATTAATTATAGAGACAGGAATAAGGGAGTTTGATCTTTAAAGGAGCAACGTATGAATTAGATTATATAGGCACTGTGTGTCCAGTGAAACCACCAGAGATTTAATCCTCGCCCTTCTCTTAAACAGTGTCTAGTCTTCCTTAAATTTTTTAAGTTCATGTTACACTTAACAAGCCTTTTATATTTGCGGCACACCGTTTTGTTTTGGGTCAGCCCCACGGCAGCAAAAAAAAAGTGTATTACGCACCAAGTCCAACGATTGTATGATAAATCAGAGTTAATAAATTCTGAAAATTGAAAAACGACACCTGGACATGGAAATCAAACCCGGGACCTTTGACTTAGTACGCCAATGCTCTAACCACTGAGATATCCAGCATTCGTCTCGTACCCAGGGTCATTCTCCACTCATATTTTAAGGCAGAGCCTATGATGGACGTGCGGAAATCGTCGGCTACAAGTATGTGATTAGATTTAGGAAAGTATAGACTAATTTTTCCCGGGGTAGCTTAAGATGTTTCAAGATTAATGATAAGAGTAATTTTTGTGCGCTCGCTTGACGCTTCTTTAACACTTTGTAAAATTTATTTCAAACCATTAGTAATTTGTGTAGAGTGTAAACCATAACTCAAACTTCGCGTCAAATATTTTAATATTGCCAGATGTATTAAAAATATTAGTGAGTACGAAATGTGGACGACGTACTGCTGCCGCTCTTACCAAATTCGTGTTCTTATTGAACAGTGAAGCTTGGCGCTATTGACTGTAGCCGCACATTACACCGCGGTACACCAGTGTGCCAAGGCACATCGTTTGCGAAAAACTGATCTATTCCCTTTCAGGTGAGCCTAACTCCTTAAAACACGTGACCGCGGATGAGGTTAGGACTCTCTACCTACACGATTATATTGTACAGTAGCTCCACGACTTATTTGGTGCTGACTGACAGCTCACAGCTGACTTCTGACACTCAACATTTAGGTATATACCTACATTTTGACTGTCAGAAGTTACAGCTGTTAAACACATGTTTTTTGTAGATCATATGGTTCAACGTAGGGATTAATAATTTGGTCCGGTAACGTTTTAAAGCCGTCAGCTGTCAGCTGTGAACTGTCAGTCAGCACCAAAGAAGTCATGAATAGGGTTTAACATTCTGTAAAATTAGTATAAAGGAGCTTGTAGGCACACTATATTTTCACCTACATTTAGATGAAAATCCGTTGTGGTTGGTATTTATATAAGAAACATCAACATAAGACTTTTAAATACTTTAATCATAATTTTAGAATATGATTATATAATATTATAATAATTATATTAAAATATTTCCCAAGTATAAATTAATTAATTTGTCTTCATATTCTTTTCAAATTCCTATCATTATTTGGTGCAGTTAATTTTTTCAAAATAAATAATTGTTTGAGTAATTTAAATTTCTTTAACTCCTTATATTTTATGGGTATAAATTTTTTTTATTGATGTATATATTTAACCTGAACTTTTTAAACAAAGATTATATCGGTGCAAGACGTCTAAGCTAATCCAACTTAAGTTCAATACGAAAGACCCCACTATAGTGCCTAGGTATTATTTTACTGATTGAATAACTGGCCAAACGAGAATAAAAATTGTGAATCTCTTCTTCAGAACCCCAAACCATGATCCACTACGACTTATAGTAGATTGTTCCAAGCCCTCAGTCAAGGGAAAGGGTGTCAGTAGGTCTTGAAAAAACAAATATTATTTATTTATTAGTCTAGAACTATTAAATATTAACTACATTTTAATCTTTCTGATGCAATACAAAAGCTAATAATTGTTTTTTCTAATATATATAAAAGAAAACAACCACACTTAAGAGTAGATATTAAAGTATATCAAAGGAGAAATTACCTTTTAAGTATTTCAGCCTCTAAACTCTATAAACTATTAACCTGCATGCGACTGTCAAGGGTCCAAGCAAATTTTAAAACGCGCAAGAAAGGAAAAGAAAGATAAGGTCCGTAATTAGAGTTTTGTATTTCCATTTGTGGCAAGTTCTATTATACAAGTGCTACGTGTCGCCGGTAATCTTGGAAGATAATAACTATTATATGTTTTATGAGGCTGACCACGGCCGGGTCAGTGTACCTAGCTGCTTGTTAAGAAAGAGAAGGGGGAGGAGAGGTATGGGGGTAAAGAGGGTAAGAGACTACATGTTAAACTGCCCCTAGCTCCATAAAACTAGATTTCTAAGCTTAGGTTTTATGGGAAAATAAAGGGAAATCTTAATTAACCTTAATTAGTTGTGTTTATAATTAATATCACTTTATTTCACTCTAAAATAAATAAATAAACAGTTTCTTTTAGAAAAACCATAGTTAGATAGTACTATTAATCCCTCATTAGTAAGCTCTAAGTTATCTTCCTCAGCCCTATCTCTTTTTTTCATGATGTTCTTAATTGCAATTATCTTAAATTTCCGCTTCTTGAATAATACAATTATCATATTTGTAAAGTGGTGTATTCAATAACAAAAAATTTAGGGATGGTAGAATATATTACTTAAAGAAACCAAAGATAGACTCCATCTAAATAAACATTACATTTTCATAGCCTTTTGAAAACAACTTAAAAGTTATTCTTCATGTGAATATAACTGATCGTTCCATAGAGTTTATTTAAAAATCACATATATTTTAGTCTAGTAATTAATTCTAAACCAAGGATTTTTGTTTTGTTTTTGGTTTTATCCCCGCGTCTTACTATCTGTTCAGGTTACAGATATGTAAGATAGTTACTTTAATAGGGTAAGGATGAGGAAGGAAACATTTTATACGTAGGCCACCAGCATTTGCGTGGAAGGAAAGTGTCAAACCATTTAGAAAAAAACACTTTCAGCTGAACCGACTGAGATTCAAACACCAATCTCCCCGTTTTCAGCAGGCCTCATATTTATTACCTTGGTAGAAATTTAATAATATATCTGATTTTTATAATTCCAAATAAATATTACTAAGCCTATATAGAGCATTATAAATATAGCAACTGTATTACTTAACAAAAATAAGGGACATTCCAAATCGAATCAAATTAGCTGATTTAAAAAAAAAACTATACTCTTGTTCGGCAAATGTGACAAAATTAAAACACGTATTCGAATTGAAACTATTTTGTGGGATTGTTTCATGTAGCAATTAGTAAAAACAAAATGGGTTTATTTACTCTCAAAATTATTACTTCGTGCTGTTATGGCAATTCAAAGTTTTCCGAATTTCAATTAAAACATACATCCTAAACAAAATAGTTGAGGATTAAAGTCTTTGTAAACCGTTTCAATGGATAAGAGTTCACTCTCGTGCTAGACTTGCCTGCTGATTAATGGGGAGATCAGGATTCGAATCCCGGTCAGTATTACAAGGGGTGGTTTTTCCTAAAAGGTTTCCTATTTTTCTTCCACGCAAATGCGGGTAGATAACCTCTAAAATGCTTCCTTCCTCATCCCTACACTATTAGAGCAATTATCATAATAGCGTATAACCTGAACAGGTTATAAGAAGAGATTATAAAAAAATGTATGTTTAAAATACTATCATTTGTAAATATAGTAAGAAACTACCGTTGCCATTAAGCAAGATTATATTTGTTTGATGGTAGCATCAATGGCTATCATAGCTGAAGAGGTCATCATATAAAAAAGCGTGAAAGAATAATAATTCCATTTAGTTTTTTTTTTTTTTATGTTTTGAGTATTCTTTGTGTCCAACACAATGGAGATGTTGATGTCTTTCGTCCCTACATTACCCACGTTACCACGGACCAGTATTTTTTTTATTACGACTCACCCCCTCCTCATCCATTCCCCTACGCTAACAAAGACATTTACTTCTTCTGCATAATACGACTTGAATGTCATATTTTTTATTTATATTGTTATGATCATGATAAAAGCAAGGCTCCCGGTTATACGAGACTTCCTTTAAATGTCTTCATATAATGATACGGTGCTTTAGTGTTTTTCATTGTTATTACAGAAAACTTTGCCTACTGGTGGCCTTTTTTTAGTGTTGTTTATTGTAGTGTTTTAGTATTTGATGATGTAAATAATACTAAATATTAATTATATCTATGCCCACTACAGTGATTGATTGGACTAAGGTGCATATCTCGCATAGAATAGATTGCCGATGAAGGGAAAGATTGGGGCTCGAATCTCGTTTGGATGTTCTGAGGGAGGTTTTTCATAAATGGTTTTCCACTCTCCCTTTACGCAAATGAGGGTGAACTTCCTCTAAATTCAAGCTCCCACACCTCTAACACACTAGCGCTAATTGATTTAAGTGGGTGTAACCCAAACAGGCACTAAGACGTGAAGGGTACAGGGGAAAAACAATGAATGTAATTTTTTATGATTCTGAGTAAATTGAGTTTGAAAGTTTGAAACACCACTAGAAAATATATTTAAATTCTACAATATTAATATCTATTCAGCAACTTAGTCACAGTAATTACTAAATTATAGGATCAAAAATTATATTTTAATTAAAATTGTAACTTTAAAAAAAATCCTAGCTAACTACAATAAAAACAGATAAAAAAAATTTGTTCTGCTAAACAAGCTATATACACTGAATGCCCAACCAAATAAGAGAAAATAGTGAATATTCAGCTAATTATAATATAGCACAACACTTTTTTTTTTTACCAAGCATGTATTTTGTCTTAGGGTATTAATTTATATGTCTAAATTATTTAAACAATGATCAATAATTTTATTTGAATAATTTTGAATAAAGTTAAAGTTTTTCATTTTATTTTTCAACATCAACCTTAGTATTGTCTTATGAATTCCCAATGAATATTTTAATTGTAGTCATAAACCCTAATACAGTGAGGTAACATTTCAAAATAATGTTCGGCTTCATCGTAGCAAAAGTTTTTTGAAGACCATCAGATCCTTGTATTTAGCTTCACTTATGGGTATTAGCCCTTCGTATGAACGAGGAGGTAACAAGAACTCCCCAGGCTGAAAATTGTCAAGCAACCCTTGGTTTTTTTTCGTTGTTGGTCTTACTATTGCAGTCATTACCGCACCATTGGGATAGCTGATTAGACGAGGATGATCCTGACTAATAATCAACTTACTTACAGTTTTTGTTAGAAAAGGGCATTTATTAATATACATTGGCTTCAGGAAATTGGTCCACGACCGGAATATATTATGATTTTCACAATAAACTACCTCAAACAGCTGTGGTTTTAGGCGAGATCTTAGAATTTCTTCGTTCCATTCTGATGGAATCTCAAAGATAGCTCTTTGATTTAGCAAGGACATGTTTCGATCGCACTCCACTTTCGGGAAAAGTCATTTTCACTAATTTCAAACGCTTAGTATAGTGGACTATATAATGCAAAACACGGAACATAGTGGAGTTCTTGTTTTGTCCTCAACAAGAATCACAGAAAATGTCTAGTTCTTCTATCTTATCATTCAAGTGATGAAAAAATAATCCCACAACATAGAAGCAACCTCATCTGCTCCTTTTTTTCCCTTGTGTTTCAATGTATGTGTAAAAAATTGATTTTGAAGTTGAAATAGAGTGTATATTAATTAGATAAAACGACAATTGACGCCAATAGTAAACGTCGTTTGTGGTAATGTTAGGTACACTCAAATTCTTCTCTTGTTTTACTTTTTTGAGATTAATGTCAAACTTTACGTTTGTAGGAGTAAAATGATTCAGCTTTTCTCAAGTGTAATTAATTTTGTATTTTCAATTTTTTAAGTTCACTAGCCAGTCAAAGGATTTCATTCTGGTCAGCTTCTGATACTATATCACCTTCTGGCACTTTAGCCAAACGATCTTCTAGACTCATTTTGTTAACTTTGTATGAATCACATGAAATACAGGTATCAGTTCTAGGATACACAAATGAAATATTATATTTAGTGTTAAATATATTTTTGTGCGTTTCATACGACACTTTTGTAGCAGGGTACTTATCTGAAAATAAGTTATGCATTTTATTTAGATTCAAATCCTCAGTTAGGTATAACTTATCAGTCATGCAAACTATAATGTGAATGTCTCCCTTTAAAGTATTTGATATGTTCACGAATGTGTTCTAGTTTTCCAACTCCAAGTTTTAACGGCCTGTTGTTGTGAAAGAACACCTAAAACTATTATTCAGTTAGTTTAAGCTTTGTTCAGTAATACCACCCTAAAAGCAAATAATAAACTTTTCACTTTTAAATAAATTGATTTAATATGAATAACCCTTAGTGGTAATTTTTATTCAATCAAACTAAATTGACATTTATTGTTTTCCCTTACAATTTCGATGACATTCATTGTTTATCACCTTTATACACTTTCTTTACAATCAGTTTATAGGCGTACAAACAATGTTTTTGCTCTGTTTAATATAAAATGCAATAGTTTCAATCATTCCTCAACCGATGGCACCACTATCTCGTTTTCTCATTTTATTGACATTCATTGTTTCTCCCCTGTACCCTTCACGTGGTAAAAATTAAAGTATTGTTCAATGTGTCAGTGGACTATGTGTGTTTTAGTATTGGCAGCTCATTAAAAGACAAATAATTTGAGTAAGCTAAGGCTTCACTGTTGTGTTAGACTGGAGTTAATGAAGAGATCGGAGTTTGAATGCGAGTCGGGTCTACTAAGGGCTGTTTTTACTAAATGGTTTCCCACTCTCCATCAACGTAAATGCTGGTAGATAACCTATAAAATGCTTCTTTCCTCATTCCTACCCTATTAGAGTAGTTTTCATCTGGCTGTTTACACACCAACGAGTCCCGAGTCGGGTCGAGTCCAATCTGACTCTAGAGTCAAGGCCTTTCACACTAGTGAGTTGAGTCATCGAGTCTACTAGTTTGATAAAAGAGCTCGTGCAAGATGAGTGCAGTTATAGCGGTTTCTATGAATACAATTGTATGGAGGCGCCGGCGTAGACGTCTAGAAAGACGTCGCTTATTATGGATTCAACCACTTAATGTGAAACGATGCACATTTGGTAGTTTTTCCCATTTGTTTCCAAATAGCGGAAACTGCATTTCTATCCCGATGTTCGGGATGGGATGGGTTATAAATTGCAGAATTCTCTTGAACTAGAACAATGAGGTGTTCAGTGTCCATGCTGATAGCTTTTGGAAAGCACGTGGAAATAATACACTTGACTCGGCTGGACTGACGAAATCTGTAATCTGCCGCATCATGGGATTCTGACTCGTCTAGACTCGGATAGACTCGGGGTGACTCGACTCGCCGGCGTGATAGGTATTGGTCCTCCTCCATCGTGCTATCAAATAAAATATGTACTTGTCTCGATTGGTGAGTCAGACTCGACTCGGGACTCGGTGTTTATCCGGCAGCGTATAGCCTGAGCAGGTATAAAGACGCGGCGATTAAAGAAAAAAAACTAGTAGGCAAAGTGGCAAATGCTACAACTTTGAATTTCAGTTAAATTATATTAATTGTGTTTGTATTACCAAAACATACTACTAATTTTGATTAAATTGCAGTTTTATTTTAGTCCAAAATTGATTAAATTTTGAAATAATATTTTATTCAATTTTTAAATCATATTAATTAAATACACTGCTTTTTAAACAAATAAAATGGCGTTCTTTCGAATCCACTTATTCATGTCTTCAATTGAAATAATCTTTATTTAATTGATTAAAATAAAACTAGTGTGTTTTCGTCAACATAATAATATTTTAATCTCGGTGATGTCAATATGTATTTCTTTTATAGTAATTTAATCAGTAGGGCTGTGGGTATCTAGGCATTAAAGTAGTCTACCTATAAAAGACATTACTAAAAATGATCTCATTATAGAAAAATTGTATAAGTTTAATCACTATACATATTCATTACTTCTCTAATAAATATGTGTTTGTTATTGGGCATCAAGGCCAAATAGTACTTATTTCCAACTAAGATGGTGTTCTCATCTAGACTTAATTTATTTCCTGTCAAGTAATTATTTTGATGCTAAATACATAATGTTTGAACTATTTAAATACATTTTTTGATGATAAAATAATAGGCTATAATTTAACAATTAGTAACGTTGATTGCGGATATTCTACATTAATTGCATTGCTACATAAATCAAATCACATATCTATCAGTCCATCGATATTAATAAAATTAAGAATTTTTTTGTACATCTGTAATGAGAATTGTGCTATATCTAAGGCAAGCAGAGTTCTGAAATTTTAAAATTTGTAGAGCCTGTGCACAAACAGGTACATCCAGAGGTTGGAATTTTAAATTTTTGGTTAGTTTTTTTTTATAGATTTATTAAAAACTGGGTCTGAAGAAATAAAAACAAGAAATTTTTACTCTCTCTTTGAAACAAAGAAAAGTATTGTCTTAGGTAACCACGTAATGCATTGCGTCGTTACCCAGGACAAAGCTGGGTACTTCTGCTACTCTATAAACTGTATTTCTATTCATGTTTTATAAAGCTAGCAGATTAAAATCTTAAATTATATCACACACCCTTTTTTCACCATATATTGGTGCCCATTTAGTTTACATTCATAACACTAGTGGGAAAGGTTTTAGAAAAAACGCGCCCGTATTTGCGTAAAGAGTTGGAAGCTATTCACGAATAAATATATTTTTATATCCTGCCAGGATTCAAACCCTGGTATCTATACTACCAGTGAAACCAGGCTAAATGAGCATGACATTTAGACCGTATGATGGTGATACACAAATTCACTGTAATTTTGGCAAATCATCAAGAAAACTTTCCTAGTTAGTTTTCAGATTATTAACATGTGTTTTTTTTATTTGTTTTCAACTAACTTCAGGTGAGTAACATGTGTTTTATCCTCATTTGTTTCAGGTGAGTAACATGTGGTTTTTGGCAACAAGCATGCCAGCTGTAGACTACGAGGATGATGAATATCCCGCTTCTATCTTGGTATGATAATGATTTCATTTATATTGTTAACACTAATTTATATTACTGTTTCGAGGAAGGCTTTGGATTGATTTGATCCAACAAGATATTTTTTACATTATTTCATTACTTTTGTTTTCAAAATTATAAATTACAGAATTCATTTGATTTAAAACAAAGTTGTTATTATGGACATGCCAGCCACATACATCACAAACTCCAGCAAATAAATCATGATTTTAATCAAAGCCTTTCTTGAAATACCTATTCACTGCTTGTTGTAGAAATGTAATGTTTGTTATACGATTTATATTTATAGTTGATTATTTATTACATATTAGCCACATATTATGAAATGCAGAACTTTTATTAGAGGCTAGTAAGGAAATAGGCTTAGAATCAAACGCTAAAAAGACTAAGTATAAGATCACAAAGAGAACACAAATTGGGGACGAAAATTTGAGATTACTACGGACAACATATCATTTGGCAGGGTTAATTAGTTTAAATATTTAGGAAATTTTTTAACTAGCAGTAACTATATAAGATTGGAAATTAGAAAAATAATACAGTCGGTAAATGCATTCTATAACTTGTTCATTATGTTGTTCACATCTCACCTGCTGTCAAGGAATGTATAGCTCAGGTTGTAAATCGTAGTCTCTTATTTTAAATGACGAAGAAAAATTAGGGTGCTCGAAAACAGGATGCTTAAGAAGATATTTGGTTCAAAAAGGGATGCGGCTATTGGGGAGTGTAGGAGGTTACATAATGATGAGCTACATACCCTGTACTTATCACAAGACATTTTTGGGGTAATCAAATCTCATAGATCACGGTGGACAGGACATGCAGTGAGAATATGAGATTCTAGACCATGTTTAGGGTACTGACTGGTAGACCCAATGGGAAAAGACCATTGGTAAGACCTAGACGCAGATGGGAAAATAACATTAGAATGGACATGAAAAAGATAGGGTCTAATGAGGTGGATTGGATAAAATAAGCTCAAGATAGGGGTACCTACTCTTGTGAGTGCACCAATGAACTTTCGAGTTCCTAATACCATATATTAAGTAAGTAATCATATATTAACTAGTTATTTCTTTTTAAGATTTTATTAATTAAATAAAAACATCAGTTTAAATCTACGTAGACACACTCAACGGACATCTAAATCAGAGAAAACCAGCACCGAAGGGCTATTGAGTTTGAAACGCTACGGAATCATATTAAAAATAATATAAATATAATGCTCTTATGTGCTGATAAACACTCTTCTGTTGTTTAAGGGCGGGACAATTTTTAATTTAATCTAATGATGCCATCCCCTTACGTTGATTGATGCTTTATTTGTGGCTATACAATACATGGCAAGCCAGACAGTTTAGTTTAATACATACAATAAATGCCACTAAAATACTTTTACTATTTATTGAAGAAACCTTACCTTTCGATCACTGTGTGTACAAAATGTACCCAAAATTTTTACCCAGTCTTCTAGCAATAATTTTGGACGGTTTTTCTCCTTACAAGTCATGTTGTATTCGTTTATAGGCATACGAACTGTAGAAGTGACTAGTTCTGTCTTATAGTAATAATTATTGGCACTACTAGAATTATATTTCAAGAAAGCATGTTTTGATAAAGAAAATTCATGACCGAAAGTATTAGTTTGACATAAGAATAGTTTCTCGGATCAATAATATTTCTCTCTAAACAATTATTTCCATACACCATATACAAATATGTTTAGTAAAACTATAAGTTTTTGTTCTTTTACTAGCAGTTGGTCCATTGTTTTCAAACCACACCATTTTAAATATTCGTAATTATATTTTGAATTAGGCCTATTTAATCATGCCAAAATATATTGCACCTCCTTTAAGGTGTAGGAGAATCGAGAGAACGTAAGTATTTTAGTAGGTTTAATAGCAAAATATGTTTGTGGCATATATAAATATTGGATATTGCTTCAGTGCAAACATTGAAGTTCATTTTCTTCACATGGTTATATCAACAGTTGTAGAATATCTGCCATGAGGTTAGCGGAATTAGACTAAATACTTTTTAAACGAAGAGAAAAGTGGTCATTAAATTCCAAGACACTTTTGACAGAAATCAAAAAATTGTTGACATCACCATGTGAAGAAGAATAATACTGGCGGAATGTTATATTTATTTTGGCCAAAAATATTTTGCTAAAAAATCTGGAAAAAAAAACCCTAACTTTTTATCGCGGCCTTAAAGTCCAACCTAAAGAACGATCGCTGGCTAGTTACGGGTTTTCAATAACATGAATCAAGGGGGGGGGGGACCTAAGGTATGTTTTAGAATATCGAAACATCTCATCTCGTAGCTTACATGGCCTTCAATACAGACCATCTCTTCCTCACGATTACCCTTCTAAGCCCCTCTAACCCCCAACCATGATTCCCAAAACCCGGTTTTACCTTCGGTCTAAAGTCGAGAGAGTGTAAGGAGGATACCAACCCCCTTAGCACTTTAGAGTGATGGCTGTCTGTCTACGCGAGAACGCTTTTCCGCCTTCAAGACCAACGAGGCAGGGCTGGCAACCCTTCCTGCAAAGCTTCTTCCCCTTCCTAAACACAGTGGTGCCAAGTGATTCGTGGTTCACGCAGTACCGGCGCAGTGTGTTAAAGATCAGGAGAAATGTTTCTGGTGTTCGGAGAGAACAGCACTTCCGGCTAACCAGTTGGTCAGCTATCTTCTCTTTCCAACTACCATAATTCTAGTTATAGCAAAGGCCTTAAACAAGGCCTCGACGATTAATGGGATCGTTAAAGTGGGGGTGTAGGGAACGCAAAAAAAGATCAGTCAGTGCTCTTGCATTTTTTTTTTGTATAGCAAACATTTTTTGACCAAAATAAATAAAATATTGCTTCAGTACAGAGAGTTTAATTTTCCTCACACCCACTTTGGTGGCCGCATGGTATAATACGCTACTCTCGTAATAAACTAGACTGCAGAAGATGGAGATCGAGGTTCGATCCTGGTGGATGAACTGAAAGTGGGTCTTCCTAAATGGTTTTCCACTATATCTCAACGCGAATAGGATACACTTCCTCTAAATTAAACCTTCCTAATCCCTAATACATTAGTGAAATTAGTACATAGGCGTAAAGTCCGAACGGGTAGTAAGACGTTCAAATGAAATAAAGATCTTCACGTGGTGATTATATGTCATGACAAAGCGGCATTAGATGACAAACTTTTGAAATGAGAGAAAGAATTGTCTTTAAATTCTAGGACAGCCTCAACAGATATATTAAACATTTGAGGTCACTATTTAAAGAAAATTAAACTATATATGCCTTTATAAAAACCATAATTTATTTATTATATCCAAAAAACTGTTTTAATATAGAAACTAAATAGACACTGACCTTTTCTTTCGACCCCTACATCCCCACCTTAAGACATAAAACGAACATAAACCTCTTCTGAAGGACATTGATTCTGATTCCTTGTGGAGTTGTGTTATTCTACTCTTCAAGTTGTTTGAAAAGATTTGGGGTTCAATTGGTTTGGAGCTCATTATAAATATAAAATTTGGGTGATAAAAATAACAGTTGTGTGTTAAAATCTTACAATAAAACAAGAACTAAGACTTTATTTTATAAATAAACTATAGATTTGATGTTGAAATAATATTAACGCGTAATTTTCTATTGGTTTAAATTTGTGTCGAACATTTTATTGTTACTTCAATATAAGATAAAACCTCTATTGTTCCGTAATTGTGTTACTAAGTATAGCTTAGTGTGTGTATACAAAAAAAGCTAGAAATCCAAGTTCTTATGGTTGTGTCGGTAGGTAGATGAATATAATTTAATCAATTTGAATTAGTTGAAAAACGACTCTTGTACACGGTAGCCAAACCTGGGCCCCTTAGGGTAGCACGCCAAAGTCTTACCACTGAGCTAAACCGAATTCGTCCAGTGATAAGGGTCATTCCTCACTCGTAAATTAAGGCATGAGTCTAGGATGAGCGTGTGGAATCATCAGGGAATTGAGCTTAACATTGATATCCCAATCAATGGCAAATTAAGGGTTAGCTTTTATGACACCAATTTTTCAAAACTAGATTGCTGTTGGCGTATATTATCCCATACATACATATAATTTATATATGAACACATATACATTAATGTATATATACTAATTTAAGTATCTAATAAACAAATTCTTTAAGATTGATCTAACCAAAAATATAGCATGGAGCCTTATTTGCAAAAATCTATCCTAAATTTAAAATGTAATAAAAAAATGCATTAGTTTGTGTGTAGTCATAATCTCCTTCCTAGGTAATAATTCATGTTAGTCCAGTACATATTTTCTTGGTAATTCCCCTCCATTACTTTTCTCAAGAGCTGTTCTCAGAAATCCAGCCAATTTCGGCACCAAATGCTGAGAGGGGAGAAGAAAAAAAAATGATTTGGCAACACTGACGCCAACACTTGCACTTTCCCAAGCCCCCTCTTCTCTTCCTAACCCTCCTACACCCCTTCTTCAAAACTCAACCAACCACCCTTCTTAAGACTCGAGTAGAAGAACGTACTAAGATGGGAAGGGTGAAGCAAGAAGAAGAAAGGGAGAAAACTAAGTTTTAGGTCATCCATCGTAAATTCGTTTATCCGAACTACTTTTCCCCCCTTACCCTCCTCGACCGTGGGTAGAATGGGCGGTCTTCTCTTGTTGGATGCTGGATGCTGCTTGCACTCTTCTCCCAAGACTTCAACACAAGTAACGGCGATACATCATACTCTGACGTGGTGCATAAAGAATTACTTTCTATAACCTTTTTTTTTCTACTTTCGCCCAACCTCCCATCAAATTTTTTATTTATTTCTTTTTTTCCTCAACCCCTCTATCGATCTTTATACACAGAAAAACGTTGGTTAATGGGTGTTGACGTAGTAGTAAATGAAGTTTCGATTCACGCTTAATATAAAATGCAAGATTTGTTTTTTTATCTTGAGTACTTTATTTTTCTTTAGAAATATAACGTTGGCTACCTCAAAGAATGTTCTATGACCAAATTAAATCAATAATTTTAAATAAATTCAAATGCACAGATGCAATTTTATTTTTAATGTTGGGTGAACATATTCACACACTAATATATGTATATATTTTGTAAATATTTGCTTTTTTAAGAGGTTACATTCATGACATATTACTGTATAGGGAGGTGACCTGGTGGTCTAGGGGTAAGGTGTCAGACTTCTGTGCTGAGGGTCCGGGGTTCAATCCTCGGTCCCGGCACAGATTTATCTGATTGCCAAACCCTTCCTTCACCTCTGACAAGACGTGTATTAATCACAACTTGTGAATGTGAGGAATGCCAGGCCTCCACCGTGGTTCGGATTCCACGTTAAACTGTAGGTCCTCAATTTCATCTCACAATCACCCTACCATTGCACATTAGCGTAAGTGCGTATAAACCGAACGGGTAGTAAGACGCGGTGCTAATAATAATAATAATAATACTGTATAGGAAGTTCACTTATACCTAGTCTATAAAATAAATATTCAAGATACCACATTAATTCCTCATTATTTAGAGCTTTTTGTAAATAAGTGTAATTTTCAGGGCCTATGTATAGAAAGTTCATCGATGTCAGTCAATAAAAAAAATATGAAAATACTAAGATACATAAAACTAAACGCAAATAAAAATGCTTTCAATGGCAATCAAACAAGAATTGGACCGCCCGTGCTTTGAACCTACAAAACGTGACGTTAACTGACGTGTGTCGTGTGGTACAAAACGCCTGCATAAAAGGGCTCTTAGCGGCCAGGTCCCGCAGGCCGCGGCAGCAAGGTAGGATTCCCTCGGCGCGCACTAGGCCGCGGCGGCCAGGTCACGCAGGCCAAGGTGGCCGGGTCACGCAGGCCGCGGCAGCAAGGTAGAATCCCCTCGGCGCGCACTAGGTCGCGGCATCAAGGTAGGATTCCCTCGGCGCGCACTAGGCCGCGGCGGCCAGGTCACGCAGGCCAAGGCGGCCGAGTCACGCCGGCTGTGGCAGCAAGGTAGGATTCCCTCGGCGCGCACTAGGACCCGGCGGCCAGCGGGAATATGAGCGGTGCACATGTGGCCAGATGTCTACACAAAATGCCGTGGGTGGGTGCGAACCAACAGTCAACTACACAATGGCCAGTACAACACCAATCAGTCACTCATTAACACTCACTTGTTGAAGAGGCAGTGTTGCCAATGACCATATAAGTGCTGTAGCTAAATTAGTACCAGAAAGTCGCTAGTTTGTTGCTAAACGAAAAATTAAAAGTCGTCAGATTTGTTGCCAAACCAAAAATGCATACATAAGGCCAGGGCTCCACTGGCAGGAATTTACTGCTTCAAAGAGCATGTTTTTACTGCTAGAAAATAGACCCAACGGTAAATGATTGAGGTGGCTACATGCGCTCTAATTTCTTCTATCAGTCCAAAAAACGCGGCAGTTTCAAGGTCTTACTGCCCGAGAATTGGGCTGGTTCCGAGCAGTATCTCGACGCTTGTCTCTGGATCCACACGCGTTAAACTACTGCCCGCGGTTGTCCGCATCGATTATGTAGTTAATTTGCTTGTTAAGTTTAATTTTGAATGTCTCCATAGTTTTGTAAGGCGTTTATTTTATAATTTATATAGTTTAAGTTTAGTTTATGTGTATTAATATTTAGGCTTGGTAGATAGATACAATATATTTTTAGTATCAACCTTAAAAATACCTAATTGCGCAATGAAATTTGACAGCAAACTAACTTCTAAAGCTGAAGAAAAATAACAATACTAAAATAAACCCATACACATATTATGAGAAGCACGCCTTCGTTTGCAGTTCTGTTCTTTTAACGAACTGCGCAGTGAAAAGCTGTACGTGAATCCATCATACGGCGGCGTAGCAGTTATCTTACCACTTGTCCAAAAGCAGGAATTTTTCTGCTTATATAGCCAGCTCAAAATATAAGCCATTCTATCTGTAAAAAAACCCCACTCCTTTAAGCAGTAATTTCACGCCTGTAGAGCCCTAACCTTAATCGGAACCAAATGTAAAATACATCAGTGGACTGAAGTAATCCCCGTATCCGGAACGATGTCATTGTGATTTGTGAATGACATATAGCTATTTTAGAGCTCTTCCATAGACCAAAGCAATGCATTATGCGTTCTTGTAGTACGGTAGCTCAAAAATCAAAATTCTACAGCATTAAAATTTAAATTCATGAACACGAACTTTAAAGAAAACTAAAGAAAGTCGCCAGTCGCCAGTTATAAGTCGCTAGGCGCTAAAAATTAAAATTAAAATTAGTCGTTTCAGACCCTTAAAAGTCTCTAGGCGTTCATTGCGAGACTGGCAGTGGGCCTACACACTAAATGACAGCAACTGACTACCCTCGGTTGGTCGCGTAATTTTCTGGCCACTTGTGCGCGGTCATCCTAAGGTCATGAGTTTAATCTCTTTCACCCATTATTCTCCTCTACTTTTGGCATCTATTCATACCCACCTGCTTATCGTTATCATGTTGGTCACGTGATCAAGCTCCCTTACAGACCTATGATAACGAGGAAGACGAATTTCTCCAAGCCGGCTCAACCACACTCCACTATCGCTATAGTGAAAGGTCATGCAAAGTAGACTTATTGTGAAATAAATAAATTGGGAGTGACATAGCTATCACGTGATGTAAGACAAGCCGTCATGTCATTTATTCTCTATACAAGAAACGTTTTATTGGTTTGTTTCGTCGTTTTATGAAATAATATTATCTGTTAGATACTGCACACTCACTGACTCGCATTATGTCTATTATTATTATTATTATTATTATTATTATTATTATTATTATTATTATTATTATTATTATTATTATTATTATTATAAGGAAATCCCATATCAATAATTTATCATGTAGAGATTCTGCCTATAATATTTAAATTTAAAATATTCTGCTCTATTTTTTGCATATTGTTACTGCTTTCAACCATTCTTTAGCTATTTGTTATTAATGCCATTTTTTATTCTTATAATTATTAATTACTTTTTTTTATCATAACTATTCATCAGTATATTACATTATTTAGCTATTATTGTTTATCTTATTTTCTCGTGTAAATATGTATTTGTAAGGTACTTGTGTACTTTTCAGTGCTAGCCTGTTATAGGTCTTACGACTGTTGGCCAGCACTATAATAAAGGAGATTTAAATTGAAATTGAAATTATTAAAACAAAATTAGTTACTATAGAGTTATGTATCTGTAAGCCATAATATATTATTCTTTCAGCACGGAGTTTTACTACCCGTTCTGGTTATACTCATATGTACGTGTGCTATATATATTAGGGATGTTGACTTGAGAGAGTTTACCCTAATTTGCGTGGAGAGAGTGTGAAAAACCATTTAGTAAAAAGACCCTCACTACTCCCAAATGGGACTCGAACCACGACCTCCCCGTCATCAGCAGGCTAGTCTATTGCGAGTGTAACGCCTTAAAGACCATGCGGCCACCGAAGCGGTGGATATATTTCTGTAGGTAACATCTTATTACCTGGGGTGAGGCTGTTAAAATTGATTTAGAGAAAGCGCACCATAATCTACGTAGAGGGTGGCTGGTTACGATATAGATTTAAATCATATGTTGTATGCACTCAGTTTGCATCTGGCCAGAATTCGAATTTTTACTTCACCAATATTTAAATACTGATACCTTAGAGCACGTGAACATTAATTTAATTTTTTTTGTAACTCCTATAAATATTGTGCATTATGTTGCCTCAGTTATTTTTCACTTACTTCTGTTGCGCAATCCTTGAGAACAGCAGCGAGAATAGAAAAATTATTTAATTAATATTTTTATATGTGCATTATTTATGAGGCCAACAAATTATAAGCGACTAATTGTCCAGTTTATCGAACTGTGCGTCAATTTTGATATTACAATGGTTGCCTTTAAATTCTATAAATATGAACTAGAGATTTTTAAAATTTAGCTCATTATCCATAAGACCACATTTGATTCATGGTCTTTTATTTAAAAAATATAAATTATATTAGTTCAGTTTAACTGTGGGAATTGGTTTCTTAAAATGTTGCTTCGTTATTTAAAAAAAACTTTTATATGATACCCTTGTAAGCAAATGGCTCTTATTTTTAAAAAAATCGGTTCTTTTTGGTATAACTCAATAAATTGCTTACGAAATCAATATCTGTTTTATCAAATTGTGGATTACCTTTAAATAATTATGAAATTTGATATTTTTTTTGGTACATCCTTTGAGTAAAATTTCATTTCCTTAAAATAAATATCGGAATCAGTTTGATAAGATCCCAGAAAATTGTCAACAAGGAATCGCTCAAAGTTTTAAATATATGTATGATAGATTATTCATGACCTGTTATGGCCACACAGAAATACTGCGATGAGAATAATCCTATAGTGCTTAATCAACATGACTTTTTCATTGGTTAATTAACCCTCTCTCCAGCAGAGTTTTTGTAGATTTTTCTATAATAAACGTTTATTTACCCCTTTTCAATAATTATTAGTGTTGTACTATGATATCCTGAACGAGATATAACACTTGATGCACCTAAATACAATTTGTAAAATTATGGTTAGTTCATCTGAAATGAGAGGTCAAAGTTTAATAACAACCAGATGTACTGAAAATATTTATTCCAAAGAAAATAGTAAATAATCTTCCCTATGGGTAGACGCATGTTAATTTATTATTACTTACTTATTAATTTGGGTCTTTAAATTTTGTAAATACATCATTGGAACGAATAAAGTAATAAGTCAACAAGAATGACTTGTGGAGTACCTATTTGTATTTACACAGAAAACTGTAACAGGATAATTATGTGATACACACTATTTCATCTCATTAATTAATGTTATTCCATCTGTTAATTAGTGGTTTACAGATATTACATGTTTTATAATTATATACTACCTCCGCAATAATAGGCAATTATGCGTATGCATAATTGTGTCTCTTGAAATGGTTTATGAAAACACCAATCCTAATGAATAGTTTACCAGGGATAATACATCAGTGTATTGTCCTTTTTACTTTGGGGATTTAAAAGCACTTTCTAAACTCAAGGCAGTTTCAGCACAGGATCTGTACATTATTTAAAAACTAAAACTATAATCATAAGTTTAACAATAATATAAAACTATAGCCAATATTTTAACTATATGAATGAATTCTTTAAATATGTATTCTTAATTATTTTAGTACTGAATAAAAGTCGAATTAAGGTACCTTAGACCTTTAATTCACCTTTAGCTTTACTTGGTGGAAACGAATTTACAGCTTGATATTTAAAACATCCCACAATTATATAGTAGGCAAAAATAAATAAGAATTAAGTCTCCATGGTGCTAGCCATCGTCCGTTGGTGAAGATAGTGTCAACTTCTCATGATAGAGGGTGTCATGTGGTCAGAAAAACTAGCCCTCAATCAGTTAATTTCAGTTTTCTCTACTGAAGCTGCTATTTCTTTCATTTGTCCTCAGGAGGCCGAGTTGAACTCGTACCACACCCACTGGTTCACGAAAAATATAAAACCACCAAGGTTAGAAACCGGTAACTTCGAATCTGAAATTAATAACTTTGACTACTAGACCACAGGGGTGGTCAAATACGAACTAAGAACAACTATAAAAGTCCTATTTTAATCATAATATACATAAAAAAAACATTCAAGGTCAGATATAAAAGTGTATAAAAGTAACTTTTGTGTTTCTAGGAATAAATAAACTTTTGATCATCCATTACTATGTCGATACGTCTATCCCGAGATTAACTAAGAACATCTGATGTTTCACTACCACACTTGTCACGGCAGCTTGTTACATCTAACAGGAGGACAAATAAGACTCAATGTCAGGAATGAGGATATGGATGTCCAGATAGCTTTCTCCTCCCATTCTCCTGCCAAATGAAAGGACAAGGAGAAGGAATATACTTGAAACCTCTAGCTCGTGTAATCAGTGCCAATCAGTGGTGCTGCTATCCTCATAATAAGTTGTATTAATGATTTTAACCCTGGAAGTCAAGGTTTAAATTCTAAATGGTTCCACCAAGTATGATTCTTTTCAAATATTAGTTTTTCAATCAAGTGAACTTTTCTCTTTTCCGGGAGAGTGGCATTGCAATTACTATTTCTACCACCACTTTAGATATAGTTACTTTTAACCTTATGATACACCAATACCATTATTCAATAGTTTTGTGTGTTCTAATCAACGGTTTATATATGTCGTTAATATATTTTCCCAGCTATTTTCATTTTTGACTAAACAAAGCCCTGCATTTTGGTATATTCTCAAGTTATTTGTCTTATACTATAGTTAATAATATACATATATATATATATATATTAAAAAATAGAATATATATCATTTAAAACTATATTAAATTCCGTCTAGTTAAAGCTTGAGTCCTGTAGGTTCTTTTTTTTCTAGCCTTTATTTATCTGAGCCCTTATTATAGATAACATTGAATTACACTATCCGGTCTGATTAGAAAATCTATTTGGGATATTTAATGGTTGTAGACATGCATTTGGAGCGGAAAGAGTTCTTGGTCATTACTTGTGGAATACTAATGGTGACCTCGTAACTTTATTTAACTGTGTACGCCTGTTTAGAGGTTTATTTGATATTTAAAATAAATAAAGTTACTCAGGTGCAAGATCTGCAAGCTCGGAATTAATCTTTTCAATTTTTTTTATATATCTTGGATTAAAAAGATGAAACTTCCTATCTTCTATAAATAAAGGCTCCAGTCTTTAAGCTAGCTTTCACTAATCTGTCTCTCTGTCCCGTTATTCAATACACCTTCTCAGCAGCGATGGCGGAATATTGAGTAAAGCCCTACTTTTGCAGCTCTTCCGAGCTACACTGGAGTGTGATAAGAATGCAGGGACATGGTTGCGCTTTCGCATTCATTGTAAATTGTCGAATCAAAGTAAGATGCAATCCTCATAGGAAGACAATCGTTCCAAGGAGATATATTTACCTTGAACTTGGATATCAAATATAGATATCAAATCTAGATATCAAATCTAGTGGGGTTAATAACCTTTCAGAATAGTGGACGTATTAGGCGATATACAGTTATTTTTAGAACATTTAAAAAAATGTGAAATGAATAGACTATTATTTATTTCTTATTGGGGGTTCATGTGCCCTTAGCTTACCCTAAAATATAGCAAGCTTACCTTACATTGCTCTACTATGGTGTAAATTATAAGATAAGGTCACAGTATAGTCCGTCAAATTATGACTGTTACCCTTCAGGTTAAACTGAATTTACATTTACATTGTAAACCCTTTGAAAATGAATAATTTATCACACCATAAGTTTGAGCTAGAGTTATACTGAGCCATATTTGTGCAATTTAGTATTCTTTTTCATAATATATGTTATTCATGGAATATTCGTTATCGTAATGTTTTGGCGTAAAAATAAATATTAGTTTTTTATTGATTTCAAATGATTACCTAAAAGATCGTTAGAATCACATCAATCAATATATGTATAAGATTCTCAGCTAATTTGTTTAAAACTTTGAACAATTCATAATCACGCTATTATTTATTTTATTCTATTTTATTTTCGCCCATTTAAGTTTGAGCATTCTAAAATAAATTAAAACTATCAATTTTAAAATAAAATATATTTGCTATATATATAAATTAAATCAATATGAATCTATAAAAATCTCAAATTAGGATGTATTAAAATATGAATTAAAATATCTATGGTTTTTATTTTATTGTTCATTAAATAAAATAAGAATCACGTCAAATTTACTATATCATTAGTAAACAAGCTTTGTCAAGGACTACATTCTATCTTTATGTTGCTTAGCCTACTTAAATATCTAATTAGACACGGTCGAAACGTACGATCCGTTTGGTAAAAATTACAGTGGTGAGTACAATATGAATATTTCACTGTTTATAATTTATGAAATTCCTTTTTGAATTCATGCACAATTTACAATATCATTTCCTATTATGTTATTAGTGTCAATTTAGCTATTTTACCCCCCACCCTTTAGATTTGAGTGAGAATCTTGTTGGCGAAAAGCTTGTTGTCATTCCGACCGCTCATTAGCGGAACCACGAACCCTCATTGCAGCAAACACGGTGTCCAACAATTATACGAAAACAAATAATTCATGAAGCACAGTTTAGTGAAGTGTATGAAATGGGTAGTAGAGAGACTCTAAATTCATTTATGTTGTATTACAAATGATTAAAAGTTCCTCTGCAAAATTGAAAGATAAATTAGAAATGAGAGTTCCCAAATTGCTTGTAGTCATGAATTAATAATTGAGATATTACAAATATGTGTAGCCAATGTATAGTTTTCAATAAAAATAATTCCTAAAGATTAGTAATTAACTGTAGGGATATGTTTTATTGTAAATCCTCAGAATAGTTGTACCTCGTAGATACATATACCGTTCCTTTAATGGAACTTTTATTTACAATATTGTGAGAGATTTCATCAAATAAAATATCAAAGCATTTCTAAAACTAATATGGTATAGTAAAATGGTTATCTTGATGATATATGAAATGTTTTATCTACGAAATACATTTTTTTAGTAGGCATTTAAATCAGTCCTCAATATTTGTTAAAGAGATTTTAAGACAGCATATCAGACTTACCCTTTTCAAGACTCATGTTCTACAAAAAAAAATCTGGTAGGAATAATCTTTAACACACGCTTCCAAGCAAAGTTAAGACATAAGATTCTTTTGAAAAGATCAGATGTTGGAAGTTTCATTCGCATCAAGCTGATGGGGGTAGTGGGTGTGAGGTGGGGAGATAAAGCGTATAAAAGTGACGACGAGAACCTCGTCATTAAAGGAAGGCCACGGGAAGGTTTGCGACACATGCCAATGTAAGGGAAGATATTTTGGCAAAGACGCGTCTCGGCGCTTATTTGGACGCTCCCTCCCTCCCTCCCTTACTTTCTCTTGAGTCCACCCCTAAGAATACACGACGCCAGCGCCTTCAGTTGGCAAGGTGAATACACACGAGTTTGGCTTCCTGACAAAACTCTTGATTGAAGCAGCAGCCAGGATTCTCTCTAAGGATTTGTACATCCTCCAACGTCCTTCCCTCCCATTCTCCCCCACCCCATACTTCCTAATCCAACGGTCCATAGACTCACACTACCCGGGTTGTATCCTACAAGATATTCTACTGGAACAGCCAACAGAAATCAAGGGTTTGGAGTAAAGTACCAAGAGTTGTAGTCCCTCAAGAGGCAGCTACACCACGTATAGAGATTCAAATTTATTTCAACTTTGGTACTCTGAAATTAGAGTGGTTACATAAAAGTTTATTTATTACTTTCTCAAATCAAGAGCAAGTATTGTTATCATAAAAATCGATCTTGAGATAATAACACATTTTTAAGTTTTTTTTGTATCACGAAACTAAATAAATGGTAGTGTGCACCGTAGAGCCTTTCTCTCTCTTCAATATTAAAATACAGACATTTACTCAAAACTCGTAAGATTTGTGATACAAAAAAAAATATATTGTCGCAGAAACACTCCACCAAAGAGAATAAATGAAATAATATAAGCTACAAAAAACATTTGAGTAAAGAGGAGCATCTCTGCCCAATAAAAAGCATTACAATCAATTTCATATTTCAAATGACTCCATAATAAATTATGTTTGCTCATAGCTCAGAAACTATTCGTTTTATAAAAACATGTTTCAAACATAGGAGTTATAAATTTAAAAGTACTAGAGCTTTACAATGATAAGTTATTTCGTATCTCAAATAGTCGTGGAGTCATGATAAAAATTGAAAATTTACGCACCTGTATTTTCATGGAGATATTAAAATTGCCATTTGGTTTGAAATGTCAAACAGTGTGTACACACAACAACAAAATAATCAAATTCGTTACAGCAGATTTTGAGAATATCCAAGGCAAGCCAATAATTTCAGGGGGATGGGTGGGTTTGGTGGGCACATTCTCCAATTTCCGGAGGATAGAAAAAAATTCTAAATGATAAACTGTTCTAGAAGCTATCTGAAGTGTTTTATGGCAACATAGCTCCCTAACTGCCGAAGGCTAGGAAAAATTATAAATATTAAACACCTGTAGAAGCTTTATAAAGTGTTTTTTTTATGGCAACATAGCTCACTAACTGCTGGAGGCCAGGAAAAATCTATACATTTAAACACCTATAGAAGCTCTCTAAAGTGTATTTTTATGATAAAATAACCCCCTAGCTGCCGAAGGCTAGGGCATTTTAAAATATTAAACATCTCTAGAAGTTATCTGAAGTGTTTTTATGGTAACATATTACCATTAATGCGAAGGGCTAGACAAATTTCTAAATACTAAACACCTCTAGAAGTTATAACTGCTGAAGGCTAGGAAAAATATACATATTTAAACCACTCTAGAAACTATCTAAAGTGTTTTTATGGTAACACAGCCCCCTAATTTGTACTTGCACCTTAATTTTGATTTTATTTGAACCTTAAATAAAGCCTTATATATTTCGTTCATAAAATTTCGGGGGGGAGGGGGGGGGATGGTGGTTAAACCCCCAAATTCACCCCTGACTATGGCCTTGAGAAAATCTATTATTTTTTCTCTTTTTGCCCATAGGTAAACCTACCCTTCCAATTCAAAAAGCACCTCTAGGGAACCTTATGAAAACCCTAGATACCAAATTTTAACCCGATCGATAAAATGTTTTCGGCTCTAGGCTAAGACATAGAGAGACAGTTAGACGTCATCGCGAAAACAACTTAACGGTTTCAGGGGATCACGAAACGTCGATATTTATCAAAAATCTCGAGTTCGGTTATTTTGACAGTCACAATACTTTTCTCTCTGAGAGTTTGAATCAAAGAGCATCACATTCCACCAAAGAACATAAATCAAATAGCATACACTGTTACAAAACGGTTAAGAAAAATTGAACATTTTTGTTCGCCACTGAGAATAACAATCAATTTCATTTTCAGATTTGGATGGCAAAAATTGGCTAATTGCTCAGAAACTATTGATTTTATAAAAAATATATTTCAAACAAAAAATTTTTATATTCACTAATAGGCCTACTACATCTTTACAATAATAACTTATTTCGTATCTCTAATAGTTGTGGAGATACAATCAAAATAGGAAATTTCTGCACATGTAAAGTACACCCAAAGTAATTTTCATAGAAATATGAGAGTTGTTATTTTGTTTTTAACCTTAAACAGTGTTTGTAAAGTATCTTAAGTATCTTATTCCAAAAACTTCTTGGGGGAGCCCTATGAAAACCTTAGATACCAAGTTCTAGCTTGATTGGTAAAATGGTTTCGGTTTTATTCCGAGATACAGACGGACAGACAAATGGCATTACAAGAACCACTTTTTCAGTGTCTTCGACACTTATAAAAAACTAGAGTTCGATCTTTTTTTTTTCGACCATCACAATACTTATCTCTTAGAAGGACCAAGAGAAAGTAAAAAAAAATTTTTTTACCGTTCTTTAGGTTCCCATGTCTGCTGCTCCCGTAGCAAGTGGACGTGTGTAGAACAAAGCACTGTTAAAGTTGTGTGCTACCCCATGAATATTAACCTCGAGGATATTCTTTGTGTATCCATTGCTAGTGAACGTTGATGTGTTGTGCTGTCCTCCACATGAGTCGACATCACTCGAGTGTGCCGGATTTGGAACCTGGATGGCATGGGATGTCGTCGAACAGGCCGGACCGTAAACTTGGCTGTTGTTTTGGACACTATTGTTCCCGGTAAAGTGTCGGATGATCATTTGGCTAGTGTTGCTAACGTTGTGGGAACACATCATAATCGTTTTTCATCTAACATAGGTGGTGGATGAGTGTGTGTGTTTATGGCAAATGAAGATAGTGTTAGTAAGATGCTGGAAGACGGTGGTGTGTCCATAGACAATATTTCTGTCCCCATTCTAAGATTTTATGTGTCGTCAACTAAGGTAGTGTGGTCCAATGCTACACCAAATATTACAAATGATTTGTTGTCAACGAACTTGTAAAAATGCGGGAAAATTATATGTCAGATGAGGGAAATTAGAATCGACTCCAGATTACCACAGTTTTCCCATGTTAACTTGTTTAGTGGTATTGTTTATATTATCCATAACAGGGAAGACTCACTTCCTTTACAATTTCCTTTTTAAATGGATACTATACTTTTGCAAATATACAGTATTTGTATATTGATGATGCTAAGTATTATTTAGATGGCCTCTTGAGGACCTGGTGAGGAACTGTAAACAAGATTTGTCGTCCACCAAGCGGTCAAATGAGCCCCGTCAAAATACTACTTTCAATGATGTCGCTGGTACTAACAAAATGACGCGGTGTACCAAGAACATGAGTGGTGTTGACCCCGTTCAATCAGTAATGGGCCATTTATTCACTATGTACCAACTTTTGGGTTGTTTGTCATGAATTTAATAAGAAGATTTCTGAATATAGCTCTTGTAGACGAGGGTAATTTAATTCACTCAAGTAAATCTGATAGAGCAGGACAGTTGGTAAACTTTCTTATTAAATTTGGCAAAATAAACCATACGCATATAAATACTACTTAAATATTGGTCATCAAGCAACTGATTAACATAAAAATTTCTTCTGTATAGGGCTGAAACATCGATTAAAATCTGAATTTGTAAAATAAACTAGGGGAATTTTGAATGAATATATTTCTTTCTGGACAGATACAAATATTATTGCTAAAGTAACAGGTGAGAATTTGGTTGGAAATGATGTATCTTACTTAAATTACGTAGTTTAATTTTTGTTTTGACTTAATTACAGTTGTATTTTGGTCATAATATATGTTTTAATTTGAAGATTAATGTATTGTTATATTAACTACAGATCAATAAAAAAGAAAGTTTGTCTCTCTGTCTGTCTCTGGCCACGGATACAAAACAGTTTGAGGGATTTCATTAAAATTTAATATTTATGTCTAGATGGGGTTGTACCACAATTTTTTTTATCCTATTCCTTATATTAAGAGTAGTTTATTGATGAATAGTTTTTTGAATTCCAAATTTTTTGTAAATGACTAACGATGTTGTTTAGAATGCATATTTAGGATTTATTTGGCATTGAAAATTTGCTATCTCTGGTTTTGGGGCAAAAATTTGTTGAAGATTAATTTACAGATGACTTATTTTTCAAAATCTTGAAATATTTTACAAATGGAACCACCAATTTGGTTCCGAATGGGTATCTTGGGAATGCTTGACATAACAAACAACGCTGCTTGTTTTGAGGATACAACTCATTCAGGAATAGTTAACTGATGACTACTAATTTTTTTTTAACTTGAAATATTAAACAAAATCTAAAATAATTTGGTTCCAAATGAGTATCTAAGGAATATTTGACATGGCAATTAACACTATTTACTGGTTTTTGGGGTAGCAACTCATTTATGGAGAGTTAACTGATGACGGATTTTTCAAAAACTAGAAATATTTTAAAAATTACCCTAAAGATTTGGTTCCAAATGGGTATCTTGGGAGTGTTTGAAATGAAAAATAGCCCTGTATACTAAGTTTTGGGTAACATTATGATAAAGAGTCGTTTAGTGAGGAACGATTTTTGAAAATTCAAATTAAATTGAAAATAGCTATCACGATTTTGCTTAAAATGTATCTATGGAGAGCGTTTGATATGATCATGACTAATAATCCTGTTTTGGGTGGAACATTTATTAATGGGTAGTTTACTGATGACTTTTTTTAATTTTAATATTTAAACAATGGCTTGAGTGATTTGGTTCAAAATTTATATCGGGAGACTATCTTTTCAATCATACTGTCTTTATTTATCTAAAATAAATTAATCTAAGGGTAGATTAGTTACCCAACATATTATAGAAAGTTTGAATGTTTTGTAAATTGACTTTTATGATCGCTTTCACAATGGAGATATATGATGTTTTAATGATAAATAAGAATACGTTTTCAATTTTAAATATAACAAATAATTTTAGGCTGAATAACAATTAATTTATTTTTGAAAATTTGAATTTTGTTAAATATATTTGGATATTTTGGTTTAAAATTGATATATAAACAGTGATTATTGTGATTAACTTATGTGATTAGTGAGATGACTTTTTTAAATAAAATTTATTTAAGGGTAGTTTGGTATGGATCTATTTTTGAAAATTTTCTTAGAAGCTATAATATTCAATATGAGAAAGTTTGTGCGATTGTATAGTACCTTTTTTTAAAAAAATTCTAAAGCGCTAGTGAGACTATCAGTGAATCAAAACTAGTTTAGAGCTGACAACAGTTTAGCAAAAGTTAAGAAGACCCTTCCCCTCAATACCCTTAGAGCTTTTTAAGCAATATAAAAGTATAATAAATCTTGACCCAAACTACTCAAACTATGGATCACTACATACATACATTATCTATGTATTCATTTAAATAGTTTACTAAACATTTGCTTTCAAAGGAGAAGGAAAAATAGCAGTGACAAAAAATATTGTTATGCTTCCGTCAGAAATCAATTCCCGTTTACGTTTTTACCTCTAAAGTTATATTAGAGCTGACACACTTCTGTGGGTGCACGGTCTAAGGTGTCACTCTGCCAATAGATAAGACTGCTGATGACGGGGATCGAGCTGGGTTGGGTGCTCTGGAAGTGGTTTTTCATAAATGGTTTCTCTCTCTCAAAGCAAATATATGCATATTTAATCTAAATTCAACCTTCCTCATCCTAACCCATTAGTATAGTTAGTACATTGGCGTACAACTCGAACGAGTAGTAAGACAGTGTGTTAAATAAAATCATAGATATATTTTAAGATGTCTCTAGTTATATCTTGATAATGCCTACAAAAACAAATCGGTCTCGCCTGAAAAGTTTTAGTTTTGAGTAAATGTTTGTGTTTGCATTATCATATTTAAATAAACTTATATGTTTTTAAAATAATATTTCTCGAATAAAGATCCTTTCATTTCAACATATATGTTAAGCCGTTATACATACTAGCAGTTTTTAGGCCTGTCTAGGACAGTTCAACTATGTAATTAATCAACTAGCAAGTAGGCCTATCATTAAAACATTATCAGCGAATGGAAAATAAAACTATTCTTTAAAACATATTTAACTTTGAGTAGGAATCCTTGCAAGAGACAAATTCCATTAGTTTGGATTCAAACTGGACCTACTTATGTGGTCGAATGGTCGAAGGTGTCACTCTTACAATTGACTGGATCGCAGATGATTAGATAGGGGCTCTAACCCCAGTCAGGTATATTGAGGGTGGTTTTTCAAATTTCCCCTCCATGCAGCGACCCCCTTCTCATCCTTAACACATTAGCGTAATTAGTACACAAGAGTTCACTCAAACTGTTATTAGGACGTTGTGCTAGAAATAATAAAAAACTTAACAATAAAAAACTACAAGATTACCTTACCCGATAGAGAAAGTGGGTGAGAACATAAAAGAAGAGGATGGAAAAAGAAAAGTATTCCCCCGTGTCTTGTGGGACATCGAAGTCACGACATGTCCGAGATCCCCAGAGTTCATACTTCGTGACCTAACATGAAGGGGACTACCCCTTCACTGACAAGTCTTCAAACGCTGTACAATTATTGACAGGAGCATATATATATTTAATCGACCCTTCATATGACGTGACCCCACCACGGGATCATGATGGAAGGTCACATATTCTTAAGGTATGGCTCACCTCCACAAAAACTCCACGGCCAGGACGAAAAAACGTCAAGCTAGGTTATTTGTATGATACAAAGTAGCTCACGTTTGCGACAAAAGATATACTGTGGTCGCGTAGATTATCAACTTTGGTCGTAGCCGTCAGGTGGACCGTTCTTTTTTAAAAAAGTAATCATTTTATTTCATGACATTTTCGGGGACAACCATTCTAAAATCACTTATAGTAGCCGGGGAAAGTAGTTTCCATTTAAATGGTAGGTAATAGGACACCTTATAGGTATGTTTTGATTTTATATTGGTGTTTTTGGATATTTTAAATAGATTTGGTCATGCGTATAAAGCGACCGCTTTGCAAAAACTCTTTGCAAGTATAGTCAGAAATGAAAGTTTTAAAATATAGTCGTATTGAGTGAGAAATATTCCTCGCTGGCCATCATGTTGTGATTTATGAAACATTTAAGCACTTAACTTGATTAAATAAATGAAATGGGGCACCACACAGACTTTTTCATTCTTTTATCTCAATTACTTATTATGGCTTATAAGATATGGGAACTGAACTAATATAGATTGTTATGGAAACACCAAAAAGTATAGCTGATATAATATACACTTTAACAGAAACATATTATTTCTGTGAACTTTCAACTCCTCATTTCCAATAGCTCTATTAATAAAATTCTTAAAAATATTCTAAGAGATTCTTTCAAATAAAAGTTGTTTGTACTCTAAGAATAGCACAATCTTGTAGTGATAAACTATTTTGTATCTGAAATAGCTGTGGATATTTTATTGAAATTTCTGCTTGTGTTAAACAACATCAAAGTCATTTTCATGGATAAATTAGATGAGCTTTTTTTTTGTTGTGATAAGTGTCTAGATACAAATTTTAATCAAAATCGTTACAGCGGATTTCGAGAAAAATCGTAAACTACCTTTAATTTTAGGATTATTTATCTGATTTCAAAAATGCCTACGGGGAAACTTATGTAAACGTTAGGCCAAATGTTATCCAGATCGTAAAAATGATTTCAGCTCCAGACCGATATATATACACATAGAGAGACGGGGTCGTGAAAACAACCTTTTCGGCTTCATGATACTTCTACATTCACCAAAATCTTGAACTAGATTTATTTTCTTAATCCCAAAACTTCCTCTCTCTCTAAAAGGGTCACGAGAAATAAATATTTTATTTAATTTGTATGAAAACCAATTGCATACGGTACATATTTTTTTAACAAATGGGCAAAAAATAAATGGTAACAAAATCAGTCTTGGGCTCTAGTCCTATTTTGGGAATACATTGTCACCAAACTGGTGCTTGACTAACTTTTTTCACTTCACCCTAGTACTATTCGTTTGGGCTATACGCATACAGCGCATACACGAAACAATTCAAAGGTAAACATTTTATTCAATATTATTCATTAAATTTAACAGACTAATTTTAATCTTTTACTTCAAAAAATCATTTTGAAAAATCAACTTTTCTTCTTATAGTGAATTGATAGAATTATGATTGGGTTTAAAGATATAGATTCATCTAAATATGTATACACTACATCGACCCACTAAAACATAGAACTTATCTGATGATTTAAATCATAGCCTACGTTACTCTTTCTATATAGTGATGACCATATAATTATTTAAGTATTTTTTTTAACAAAACCATGGTTAAATTTAAATAAACCAATAAAATTTGTTCTCTTGAATATTAAGATCTGAGTAATTGTAGGGAACACGATTTAAGTGCAGTATTTGTACAGTTTTTATAACAAAACTTACTTTGCCAAAATTAATAAAATATTGGCTTGGTAGAAACAGAGTTTAATTATCTTTACCTGGTGGTGTCAACAGTTGTTGAATATCTGTCATTAGTATATCGGCATTAAATGAGAAACTTCTTAAATTTCAGAACCCCATCAACAGATATTCAAAAACTTTTGATATCATCATGTGAATTAAATTAAGCTATATGTTTCTATAGGACCATCATTTTATTCTTTATATCACAAAATGTTGATATAAAAATTATAACATACAGCCCTTAGCTAGTTTTACCTACTTTACCACCTTAATCTTATGTCGCGTTGAACACATGACAATGGAGTATTAAGGGTTTTATTTCCTTAACTAGTATGAAGTGTATTTTATTTAAATATAATATTTTTTTTCTTTGTATTCATAATTTAAGAATAATTGAAAGTCTTAGATAAAAACGTGTTAAATATGAAGTACCATGTGTATAGGAAAGTAGAATGAAAGGAAGAAATGTAGTAAGATTCTTTGCCCTTCCACTCCTCTTAAGTGGATTTTTTTCTGCGAGGTTCTGCACCAAGAAGGGCCGTTAATCGTGTTTTATTGGCAGTTCCATCCACCGGACTCTCCTTTTGTTTGATTGTTGGCCGACATGACGCGCTATTGAACTAGTCATTGTCATCTAGTCCTTCCCGCTCTAGCTCGAACTACACCCCCCTACTCTTTACTTCATCTCCACCGTCTTTCTTCATGTATTTTTTTTTTTTTTAGTTTCTTAGATTAAGAAATTCATTCTACCCACTTCATGGAAACTGGAATCACCGTACGACTCCACTGGAGTTTTGTTCACACTAATTCTTTTTTTCCTTTCCCCATCATACCATCCTTTGAAAGATTTATTGTAGCATCTGAAATATA
Source organism: Timema bartmani (assembly GCA_902151455.1). NCBI lineage: Eukaryota > Metazoa > Arthropoda > Insecta > Phasmatodea > Timematidae > Timema > Timema bartmani. Next base: position 903 of record CABFWB010000025.1, on the reverse strand, counting down.
TATATACGAGTCCTTAAGTTGCTAGGAGCTCTAAGGTATGTCCTTTCCCTTGTGGAGGATCGCCAAAGGATTGGCCCTTGTAAGATATCTCAATTTAAAATCCGTCATGTAAACTACAGGTATTAGGAATTTTAATACTTATGTCCAAGACGTACTACGCATCTATTTATAAGTAAATAGATTTTTAGTTACTTAATGATACATTTATTTGTCACTTTACTCCCCAACAATAAATACTTTGTAATCAGCAGCTACAATAATAATTTGGTTTGCGAACGCTGTAGAAGGAATAGTTTGAAAAATCTAATATTCCTTCTTTAAAAAATAAATATATTATATTTATACTTAATACCCAATTAAGATATTTTAATCTTACTTATCCCAACAGAACCTTCTTTGAAACCTTTAGAAACATTACACCCCAAATCCGGGGACATATGGGCCCTTAAATGTTTGTATAACGCATTATATTAGTAAAATTCTAAGTAATTATATACCATCAATAGTAAAATTAAGTGTTAACATCGCTTTGGTAAACAAAACGTCAAAATATAATTTGAAAAATAATTTTTTTCCACCAAGGTGACGATACATTTTTGCATTGAGTGGTATTTCTTGTCTGGGATATCCGCGTTACACTAGACTACAAGTATAGGAATGAGGGAGGTAAACTAGAAATTACATGTACCAGAATCTGTGTGGAGGGATAGTGAAAAACATGTAGGGAAAAACTCTCTTTACTATGCCAGTGTAGGATTTGAACCCCGACCTCCCACTATGGAAAACCAGACTAGATTAGTTAAACTTAGTACGCGCCCCCACTGATTCAGATAGGTTAATATTTCCAACATACTCAAGTATTGTAGACTTACCCGGGTCCACAGATATATATATATATATATA
>CABFWB010000024.1:700228-725488 GCA_902151455.1 Timema bartmani | reverse complement strand
GTACATTATTCCGTTCAGAAATCTTACGAGTTTATAGAAAGAGAGAGAAAGTCTGTCCGGTGCGCCGTACCATTTATTTTGTTTTAGTGTAGTCAATCTTCCTTTGAATATAAGACCAATTTCGCAACATTGGTTCGTCACAGTTGCCAGTAGATCCTTCCTAACCTAGAAAACCACCTTCATAAATAACTTCTAATTATATATGGCAACATTTAAGCGAGAGAGAGAGAGATAAGGTAAATATTGTATCCATAAGACCTGCATCTCTCTAAACGGAGATAATGGGTGAATGAATTAATAACTATAGTTTTGGATGCAAGTCCGTCCGGGCTATAAATGTAATGACAAAAAGAGGATATAGCTGAAAAAGGTAGGATTACAACCAAAAAGTGAACTGTAAATTGTGTGAATTAAGTTTGGGAAACGATTAAAGAAAATTACTTGATTACAACCATCAGGATTTGAATTCCAACCTACTCATCATAGGAAATTCAAACTGACAAGATGGGCGTCCTATTCCTTGTGATCCCTGATATAGGTTGTTAGATGATACATTTTATTTTGTAAGTCATGTGATTGTATAAGAAGCTTGTAAAGAGATTGTATGTTTAACACCCCTTCTTAAAATAAATAGTTAAAAGGGCCATTTGAAGTTATTTCTTAACAAATTTTAACTGTAATGAGTACAACAAAATGTATTCAACCATTGGTAAGCTTTTTATTTCTACCAAAGTAAAACTAATTTAATAGATCCACAAAAGAAAATATCTACTATCTACTATCTAACTTTAATTTATTTTTTAAACTACAGTAACATGGATATAGAAAAAGTTTAAATAAGGTTTATGTAAAGTTAAATCAATGTGTAGTAAGTAGTGTTGTCAACATTAATAATTCAAGAAGACTTAAAGAAATAAAGAAAGAAATAAATAAAGAAAGAAAGAAAGAAAGAAAGTGCTAAGAATTTTTGATTTTTCTTTTTTAAGCAGAGAGGAAACCTATTTAATGTGTAGTGTACTTTAAAGTAGTAATGCAGTGCAAAATATATTATTACAAAATGAAAAACAATAGCTAGAGAATACTGTACCATCTTCTAATCCAATGCAAATCCTTTGTGCAATTTATTGGGGGAGGGAAGCAGGAGACGAAAAAGAAAAGAACAGATAAAAAAAAAAGAAGGAATGAAGCTCCTGGATTACGACACAGCTTTTAAAAACTTCACTCTGAGTTGATCTTTATGGGCACCGAAAAGAGGCAGTTTTACGAGATGGGGCGTGGGGGTTTTTAGAGGGATGGGTGGGTAAAGAAGGGGGTGGCTCTCTTCTAACATTTTATAAACTACCCTTCCAGGCAGTTTTTTCTGCCAGCTTCCAGCCGCTTCTCACTGTTTTCTGAACTTAATTAAGGATGAGGTTTCGGTAATGAAAACTGTATCTTGAGGTGGTATCTCGTTTTGCTTCCTATCCTCTTTAAAAAAAAATTAAGAGAATGGAGGGTTACGCCTCTCTATAAAACTTTAGGGAAATGTGCCCCTCCTACTCTTTAACTAGACCTTAGCACCCTCAGGGCCCCGTTTTGAGTCACGCCCAAAACAACTTTGCGATGGGAGAAAAATGATGCTAGAGTAATGAAAGTAATGAACTAAGAAGGGTTTTAGGAGCAAAAAAGTGTAACAATTGATCATCTCCACTATGTTTACTTAATAAAACATGTTGTGGGATTGAGAGGGCATATATATAGAGGGGGATGGATGATAGATTAAATTTATTCTCACCATTAGTTTTAATTTATAACATATGCGGTTTGGGAGGAGTCGTATTTTGAATGTTGATTCTTCAGTTAGGTTTTACACACACTTAGAATTTGAATACATTGAAGATTGAAACCTAGACACGGGAATTGAGCCCACCTAAAATCATAAAGATTCAAAGTATTATTAGAATATGATAAAGATTTGTCTTATCTCCGTAATTATAATCATTCATACACCAAGTATCACCTTTCATTAATACTTAATTGTAAACCATTTCTTTCTTTTACAGATTTGGAAGCTGGACTACGTATGTGAGTTTTGCTGAGTGATGCAAACTAATATAGCTTAAAATCCTATAATTGAATTAGAATTAATGTACTTAGTACGACTACTTGGCTGGCTTGGTAGCGTGTCTGACTATTGAAATAAATATGTTGGTTTAGATTCTTGGCACATCCAAGCTATTAAACATGATGAAATTACTTTGACAGTGATGCATTTTTGTCAGTGAGGGCCCTAGATTATCTATGGTTATGCTATTTTTTTAAATCGTGCTCTGATATATTCATCCAGGGTCCGTTAATTACCGTGATAATACAATATTGCACTCAGAGAAAGAAGTGATTCCAAGCAATTTACTAGAGATTATTTATTTTCTTTCTTTGCCATGGTTATATAAAGAGAACACTCAAGTGAGTATTCTTTACCTGGTAAGTACTATTAATACTATTGTGATTATTTAGAAGGTGTCAGCATTTACTAAATATCTCTTGAGTTCCCTTCTTATCTGCTTCAAAATAGGTATCCCCTCAGTATATAATGTTGATTATAAAATATAACTTTATTGAGTGAAATAAAGTATGGCTTGTGTAACTCTAGTAGCTAGATATTATAATAGTAGAATGGTCTTGTAAAGTAATAATGTTGCACTTTTTGGTGTTAAGAATCTACGAGATGGGAAAAAGTGCACATTTCACTGGTCTATGAATAATGGAATCGGACTGCTTTTAGAGAGTAATCAGTGTAAATGAGATTGATTATCACTTATCAGTGAACCAATAAGTTTATAAAACAATTTTTTCTGAGTATACAATATGTTTAATGTTGCTATGTTTAAATAAAACTACACAAAAAGTTTAAATACATAGTTATAATTTCAAAATATTATTAAACTTTATATAAAATAGCTATACAACTAACATTTCTGATTTAAAAAAATAAATACTTATATTTAAAAATTTTTTAGAATGAGGGAGCTATTTAAAATTTTAAAAAGCACCTGATATTATATAAGATGATGAAAAGTCCATTATCAATGAAAGGTAAATGTTTAACTTTATTGGACTACACTATGGTAAGCTAAGCCATAGTAGAAAGGAGCAAAGAAAGCTTATTACCTTTCAGAGTACATTGAGTATTGTGACATAAGAGACCTTAGCCATGGTTATCCAATAGTTCTCTAATAGTTCTAATGTAGATATTATTCAAAAACAAGCACATGGAGCTCGACAACATAGCCAAGAGTGCCTTATTTCTATAACGTTTATTAAAAAAAAACACTTCATCTGAACCTTCTACAAATTTAAGAAGAGAGGGAAATATATTCATAAATAATAGGAGGTTGTATATTGGACACTTTCTAGTGAGGGTTAATTAATCCTTTCAATTTTCGTTGAAATGGACAATATTTACAAACTGTGTTTAAAGAACGGAGGCCATAGTCTTTGTTGTTTTCAAGCTTGCGCCCCTAGTAGCAATCAGGAGAACTAGGGCGAGAGAGAGAGAGAAGATATAAACCAAACAATAGAGAGATAATCTTGTTGACATTTAAACGCCACGAGCTTCGAATTTTATGATATGAAATATTAAAAAGAAAACTTGATATCTTATATCGATTAGATTATATTTTAAGACTGTTTACGCTTTTACATTACTGTTTCTTATATGTCTAATTTAACATTCACTGTTTAAATCAACATATTTGGCATAAGTAATTTTTTTGTAAGCGTTCAACTCTTCAACTCCATGTATGGAAAGTTTTTAAATTATACCCGGTGGAAGTGAGCTGGCTTTGTTTAAATTTAATCAAGGATACTTTTTTTTTTGTCATTTAAAGGATGTAATAGATTAATTCGTTTCAATTTGTTGAATATTACCACAAGAATAAATATTATAAAAATGGTATTAAAGTTGAAAGTTAAGGTATCTACAGTTAGGCTTTGATCAAAACTACGACTGGGAATGTTTGTGAGGAAATTTCTTATAAATTAACTGTATTATGAAGAATTTAATTTTTAAATACATTTCTACAATATGTTTTTCAACAAAAAATGGGTGAGATGCTTCTATTTGTATTTTAGATGTATCCCTCCCCATTTAAAGCCATCCAAGAACATCTTTTACTAGGTGACCTGGTGGTCTAGGGGTAAGGTGTAAGACTTCTGTGCTGAGGGCCCGGGGTTTAATCCTCGGTCCAGGCACAGATTTATCTGATTGCCAAACCCTTCCTTTACCTCTGACAAGACATGTATTAATCACAACTTGTGAATGTGAGGAATGCCAGGCCTCCACCGTGGTTCGGATTCCACGTTAAACTGTAGGTCCTCCATTTCATCTCACAATCACCCTACTATTACACATTAGCGTAAGTGCGTATAACCCGAACGGGTAGTAAGACGTGATGCTAATAATAAAAATTATAATATCTTATACTCTAAATTTATCTACGAAATCTAAACTACCATCATGGAAACTATTTTTCTACATAGTGATGTTTACAAGGCTATATTTCTAACTATTTCACTTTAATAAATTTATATGGACATCATTTCCGGCATTGTAAGCCACATAATAGTTTTTATTCTTAATATTTTAGGAAAATGTATTTTTAATTTAATATTTTAATTTAATTGATTTGGAGCATAATATATTTTGGTTTACTTACCAACTAAACTTATATTTTATTTATATGCATTTAATATTTTTAAAATAAATCTAACAAATCATTAATTGTGAACATTGCTCCCAAATTTAGAATTTAACTAAAAAAATTAACACATATTTATATTATTACTTTTAAGGTATATTTATTTTACTTTAGAACTGTATCCATCCGAGCTCTATAGGTAGGTGATATTGTTTAACATAAGATTAGATGAATCCTCTTACATTTACCGAGTTAATATTAAAGTGTTTACTTATGTGTTTCCTCTAACCATTGTTATTGTCCAACTACCAATGTAAGTCATAATATGTCAAGTTGCTATGACAACCCGATAATACCAAACACTAGGCTATAAAATTTGTATTAGTTTTTGAGTAAAATAATGTATTTTAATAGGATTTCATTAAAATTTAGTTCCTCGTGAAAACATTTTTGGCTTAAAATTGTTATTTATTAATGTCAGTGCACTTCATCTAATACGAGTTTAAGACAATATATATCTAATAGCTCAGCATATAAAATTTAAAAATATTAATTTTCGATTGGAGCTCTGAAATTATTTGTAAAAATTATAAAATAGTTTATAAGGTGCATATACAGAACCAAATATGTTTAGGCCTCTTAAAGTTCATGGAGTTATATATATATATATATATATATAATCCTTATTTAATGTTATAAATGCACGTAAATTGCATAGAGAGGAGACTCTAAAACAAAATGTCGAAGAAAACTTTGTCTTCATATTTCATGCTTCAAACTTTTATCTTCCTTTAAATGTAAACCTATTGAAGTAGGACTATAATTCCTTAGACAACTGGACCACCATTTTAAGCATATACATACAAATAATTATTTAGGGATATTAGCATGCGCTCCAGACTAATTATCGTTACTGTCCACTACCAAGAGACTTGACCTTGGAAGTCCCACTAGTAGCTATGGCAAGATCCGTCTAAAATACATCTGAACGGTGCTACATTGGCGATCACTAGAAATTATTTCTAGAGATTAAGAAATCCCGAACTATTTATGAAATGGTTTGATAATTTTAAATATTGCTTAGACCAAAATTTAGGCGAAAGATCTGATGAGTTAAAAAGTTTAAAATTTTAATTTTAAGCCGATTTTTTTTAAATTTGTAATAACTACCATAAATCCCTATAAGCCATCACACATTATTTTTAAAATTTCTAATGGTGACACTATCAACCCATGAATTTATTTGACAGAAGAAGGCTAGATAGGTCCTATATGTTTCTAACCATTTTCTCTAATCTCAGGAGTAAAATGTTTGTGTAAAGCGTATTTGAAAATTTTATAATATATTTGAACTCAAAATTTAAACTTGTTCATCTTATCAGAAACTTGCCACTAACTTCTGCCTACATTTTGTTGAAAGTTATTTTAAAAAATATCAAACAGCTTCTTAAATGATTCGTGATTTTTAAACATCAGCAACTCATCTCAGTGTTCTACCAGGTACTAGCCCTGAGGCTACCAATATGACAAAAAAAAAAAAATATGGCGCGTACTTATTCTATCTATTATTCCTTACAATCTCATGTCTAGTTCAAGATGTTTACTTTTAGAAAATAAAGATACATTCTTCTTACTAACAATATTGCTTTGCACGTACAGTTATATAGTTACAATTAAACAAAAAGTTAATTTGGTAATACCTGTTTTAGAGGTCAAATTGTCTGAGGCATAACAATTGAATTGACGATGACAAGGATATTGTGTTCGGAATCCCAGTTGAATGTACTGAGAATGGTTTTTCCTAAATGGTCTTCAATTATCTCTCCATGAAAAAGTTGGTAAACTTCCTATAAAATCAATATTCCTCGTCCCTTACACATATGCGCTTAGACGTTGTGAAAATAAGGCTTGATAAATAAAACATTATAGAGGGCTAATAATATTCCAGTTTAGTTTATATATGTTATTAGATAAGTGTTTTAGATAATAACTTAACATAAATTATTAAATAACACATCATTTTTTGCTTACGTCTGGGAGCCTTTTGCACCAAAATAATTCCCAAATATATGTTAACAAAATACGTCCAAAAGAAGAGATAAATATACGAATAACTTAATGTACTTTTAATATCTACAAAAAGTATTCAGCTATATATATTTAAAATACTGTGTTCAGATTTAAATTCTTTCGTTTTATAGATTATTGATGAAACAATAAAATATTATATTTTTTGATTGACATACTAAAATTATTAAATCAAACATTAAGTAGGAGGGCTATAGTATTAAAATGTACTAATAAAATGTATCTTTAACTTTATGTACCAAGTTAATTTAAATTCTTCTTAAGATAATATATATATTAAAATGTAACATATTTTAATTTTATTTAAAAAACACGATGTTGTGATTAATAACTATTTTCATTTTTGATATTATTTAGTGAAATTTTTATGTAGTTCAACACAAATTTATAATGATATAATAATTATCGTTGTATAAACTTTAATTAGTAATTAATGGACCCCAGATGTACTAGTTATTTGAAACGAAGTTGAGTTAAAATTTGAGATATTACCTGTCACTCTTTTTTAGCTATGAGGAAAGGTTTTAAGTAGTTTAACTAGGGCAAGAACTTAATGAAACCTGACACCTGAAATGTATACCCACTAAAATACAAAAGTAGTCACTGTATAAATTGTGTTTAAGATTCCGAATTCGTGTGGCAGGTGTTTAATGTGATAAAAATAAATTATCTCATTTAGATACAAAGAAATTAAATTACAAATTGGTTTCTGAGAGATATTTTTTTTTTGTGAATTGTAGCACTAAACATTGTACTAATTTCCCTCCACAAATATTTCTCTCTGTAAAATGGCTAGATTAATTGTTTCTATATTTATTGGCAATTAGTGTTAATGGGAGATTTAATGGTATGGATATTAGATTAACGGGGCATATATTTTGCCCATAAATATAAACGATAATTACTGTTAATAGTTTTTAATACCCTTGTTCTAAGGGTAGGAACGATAACAGTTAATATTTTTAGCGCACACATAGCTCACATCGGTGAGCACGTAGACTAAACGTTAGGTTGGACAAACATGTTTTTAAATAATTGGTCAGTAGTGTTTCAAATATCCTATAGGTGTACTCAGTATGGTGGATGGAAAAAAGTACTTTAACCCCAGTATAGACCCATTTTTTATTGTTTAAAAATATATTTTGTCATTTAGAAATTTCTTAGTAGTCACGAAGAGAAAAGAAAAATTTAAAAATACATATTATACTACTATTTTCTGAAAGAAAGCGATTTTAATCTCTTACAACAAAATACTGTAAATTGCTATTTTAGGGACTGGCCTAATCTCTTCGTTGCTGGAAAAACAGACCAAACGATAATTATGCTTTTATACGCTTTCCTGATGGTGCGAGATGTATGTTCAATAGATAAAACATCTTTGGTGCAGCTATGATCAATTAGTATTCAATTGACTATAGATAGGACTAGCTCTTTAATTAGTTTATTCTGTCAGTTAGATTGAAAAGAGAGATGAAGACAAGATCATTAATAAAAACTTTCCCTTACAACTGAGGGTCAGCAAGCCAATAAACTTAAGGGGATAATACAATTGATCGAGAGATATCTCAAAACAGGAGGAAGGAAAAATAAAAACCCTTTATCACACTCTACATGCCTTAAAAGTCAGCATGGGATGTTTAGGTTCTCTATTTAAGGACTGTGACTACCTGTGGCGTCACGACAAATCAAGATAGGGTTTACCATTTAATGTGTTTACGTCTTATTCGGCGAGTTTTAAAGATATATCTTCACTTTGAACCAAAAACCATAAATTCTTAATAATTCTAAGAATGGTCTTACAATGTAACAACAACATTTTTTCATAATAGATTAAATTTATACAAGCAATTATTTAAGAATCCTTTATAATCCTGGAAAAAATACAAATAAATAAGGCGCATCATGTGGAGCATCTTGGGTGCAGAATTGCGCCATTTCTATACTTGCAGATTTGTTCCCGTTAGTAAATCCAGGACCGGTTTGGTCACAAAAAATAATGTGTAGGAATCTTCCCATCAGGATGTGGATTTAAAAAGTCAGTGGAAGCCCATTTATAAATGTATATCTAATATATATATTACAAGAAAAAGGATAATTTAATAAAGTAGGTTCATGTTGTCCGAGCTAGATAAGTAGAGTGAGTGCGTAAACTAGTGCGAGGAAGAGGGGAAGTGTGTTATCAAACTATAGGCAAGATACGTTCAAGTGGGAACTATTAATTTGTCCCCTTTAACTTTTTAACTTGTACATTGGTATCTAAGTGTGTTAGTGATTAGAGTACTTAGATGAGTCGATTTAAGATGAAACCCACTTCGATAAATATTTTCGAAATCATCAAGCTGGCAATGTCTTTAATGAACCTCATCATTGAAACTGCTTCACTAACAAGTTACTTATTCAAAGAATATTTTATTTAAAAGTTAATCCAGATCTCTATACCTTTCATTATGATATTATAATATTAATTTTAAAACTACATTTTAACAGGGGACTAAAATATGATTCATAATTTTCCATGGCTCTTATTATTTATGGCTATAGCCGCCTCTTTGGGAAGAGGCAATAAATGTCAATGTCATCTAGTATGATATGACACGGTGAAAGGGCAGGGGGTTATGGTAACAATCTAGACCTAGTTTCAGATTCTCCTTCTGAGTAAATACTCCCCGATCTCTAACTTACTCATCACCACCACATTTATGAAATTAAATGTGGGAAACCCTCATAGGCAGTGAAAGACAGTAGTCTGTTTATATTTATACTCACTTATTCATTACTAGAGACATGTCATATTTATTCTTAACTTTAATGACCGAGCGAAAATATGTTCTGTCTTAACTTGAGCCATTGGTTTTTCTTATATCCATCATGCTATTTATCATGAGATGGATATAACATGCGTGAAACAATCTTAACTAAATTATGCAAGAACATCCTTTGGACCGAGTGCAAACATTTTATGTCCAGGGATTATTTATCTTATTATCTATTTTATTTGGTGGTCACTAGATTTTTTTGTTTAATGTATAATCAATAGATTTGAATTTATAATTCTAATCATATGAGTACATACATCACATTTTTTAAATTTACATAAATTGTGAGACTGGCACTTAAACATTGAAAATAAACTTTCTCTGTGAATCTAATATAGTTTTGTGTATGGTATTAATTTGTTTTCTATTCAACCTGTATCGTCAAGACAAAAATATCTACTTCCTTTCAAAGAGAAATTAGAGGAGAAATTTCAACTTTAAACCCGAAAGAGAAATCTTCAGACTTATTACAGATAAAAACATGGTGTAAACGAGTTCCACTATTCACAAAAATAATAGTTTTAATATTGAGTATAATTTATCTAAGTTTTGAGCTGAAATGTCTAAAATAATGAATATTTTTAATTTTGTTTGTTGTTGAATAGTTATTTTAATTTAATATTAGATAATATTTAAAGCTTGTAGAGGGTATCGAGTAAATATTTTACTAATTAATAGCAGAGATTAACCTTATAGACATAATTTATGTTTGAAGTGATATTATAAATAGCTATTGTTTGTATTTATAAAATTTTATATCAACAAACTATATTATCTATCAAGATTTAAATATCATTCAATTTGGGGTGTATTTGAAAAAAATTGTTATTATATTGTTTATCTAATAAGTATTTTTTTAGGTAATTTATTCCCTAATTTTCAGGATTTTTCTTTGTTTTTTTAAGGATACATTTTCATGCTTATTTGCTATAAATTTCAATAGACAAATTTTTGTAATTGAATTATCAAAACAACCCATTTAGTAACAGGGCTATGAAATACTTCAGTGGCCACATGGGCTAAGGCATCACTCTCGAGATAGACTAAACTGCTGACAACAGGCAGATTGGGTATCGAATTCCAGTCGGGTTTCCTGAATCTGGTTTTTCCTAAATAGTTTCCCAATCCCCCTCCATGCTAATGCAGGTACACTTAATCCAAATTCAAACTTTCTTTTCCCAAATTCACTAGCATAATAAATATATATGCGTATAGCCTGGATCTGTAAGAAGAAGGTGTGAAAAAGCAAACTACGATTTTAGGGTTCGATCCCAATATCTCATCTTCACATTGGGATTTAAACCTTCCTTCCGGTACTATCTATGCTATGTTTACTTAAGTTAACGTTTATATTTTAATATAGACCAATATCTCATAATAAATATTATTATAAATAAATATAATTTTCGTTTGTTTCACCATGTATTAAATAAATATTTGATCAACGATTCTCCAAATCATCAACATATTTGTAGTATTTGGATCAAACAACAAAATAAACCTTCATTCATACTTTTAAGACTTGGTGGAAGCAGAATAAAAGCCTAAGATATTAAAAATAAAAAAGGCATATTGGAGAGTTATTATTTTAGACTTATAAAATTTTCCATGATTCGAATCCGAAAAAAAAAAGTGATTCCAACCCATTTCAAGCTATTACATTTACAAAAATAAATGGTACGGCGCACCGCACAGACTTTCTCTCTCTTTCTATAAACTCGTAAGATTTCTGAACGGAATAATGTACATTGTATCATCACCACTCCACATAAGAACACGCATAAAATAATATTTTAATGGAATGTGTTTACCTTTTAGTGATAATTCATTAGATGAAAAGGTTTGACTAGTATTTATGTCAGCAAAGATTCATTGACCTGAAGTGTTCTGTTCTGAAACGGTATCGTAATCGGCATTTCTACCTGAAATTTACCAGTGGTCCTTTTTAATGAAGCGTGCAAGGACAGTTTCACAGTCTGGTGAGTTTTCAGATATATACCTTCTACACATTTAAATAACATGACGTTCACTACACACACACACACACACACACACACACACACACACACACATTGGCAAATATGCACTTTGGTCAGATCTTTTCCTATCTCAAATGAACAGAGATTGGTCGAGTCATATGTGCACAAACAGCTCGGTTCTCAAACTATATTGCTAGTCAAATTATCTCATTAATAAAAATTTTAAAAGGATATCTTAACTAGTTTCTTGCGTCTATCTTACCTTTTATATTTAGCTAGTAATTTTATTTTATAGCACCACGACTTACTACATTCGGGCTTTACGCATATATATTAATAATTACTCTAATGGTTCTTGGGATTAGGATGGTTAAATTTGGAGGAAGTGTACTCAATTTTGCTTGTAGGGAGAGTGTAAATCATTTAGGAAGTAAACACACTTAGTACACCCGACCGTGATTCGAACCCTCGTTCTCCCAGTCATCGGCAGTATAGTGTACTGCGAGAGTAGTGTGTTAGATCATGTGGCCACCGAGATGGATAACTACTAATTATCTCTAATGAATTACGGATGAGAAATTTTTAACTGTGTGGAAATACACCCGCGTTAGAGTAGAGGGAGCTTGGGAAAACTTTTAAAATAAAACTGGTCCCAGTACATACAACAGGGCCTCCAACCTCCAATATTATATTTACTTGTGATCCAATATAATGTGAGAGTGAATAATTTTTATATCATGCGACCTATGGCTTCCACATCTATAAATATAACACGTAGGTATAATAAACTACACTACTGCAATTGGACAGCAAATTGATTGTGATGCCTGGATAAAATGTCCCTTCTCTCTCCTATTTCTTGACCTAAATATATTCTAAGAGTTCTTTTTCTCGTGTAGGTAAAACATATAGTAAAAAATCGGAACGTTAATGTGAAATGTGACAGAACATAAAGATAACATATAAAAGGTAAGTGAATCAAACAGGAAGTACAAATAAAATATAATTTACTCTGAATAAATATCCACAGTAGACTCCAATTTTGATGAAATATTGTTTGATTCCAGATAGAACCGATGAAGATTATTCGTATACTTTTATCAAATAAGTATATATCCAGGCTTTTGGTCTGGATCTATAGTATTAGGAATAATTGACCCTAGATGTGTAAGTTTATAAGCTGTGTGTTGATATACTTGCATTTACAATGAAATCTTAGGCTTTCTACTTGAAATAAAAGTATTGAACAAAATAGTTAAGATTCGTGTTTAATAGTATGCCCTTTGTGAATAATTAAAATCTTTTCTAGAATAATTATTTCTTGAAAATCTCTAATTTCATTAAAGCTATTACCAATATTATGCATACTCTAAAAAATATTAAGAAAAATCTCAATTAAAAATTTTTACACTAGCCTAATTTAAATTAAGTTATTTTTTATAATGATTTACGTCAAGATTAATTCAAGATATATTTTTGTACTCTTTAATATTTCATCTAAAATGTTGGTTACAATCTTATCATTGAGTTGCTTAAGTCTAGCTTTGTAGAAAGTGGGTTTCTTAAAGTCAGTTAAATATCAATTTACTTACTTTAAATAAATAAACTTAAATTAAGTGTTTTTATTTATTGTATAGTCACCACACTTATTATCTTACTACAATATTTCAAAGTGATAAACCAATAAAAGCTTATAATATCTTTTTATCTTATCATCTCCCCATATACATGGCACATAGATCAACATAATTATATCTGATAATATTTCTAATAAAACTTTGATGAAGAAATTTACACATCTTCACGCTACTTCTTCATTCCTATCCTCCCTCATGTCTTATTGAATATTATAAACTTTCCTTTTGGAAAAATTGGAATTTTGTAGTTGTAGCTAAGCTAAGTTGAAACTTTAGTCTGATATTAACTTTATAAAGTTGGCAAAAATTCTTACAAGCAAGCAAGCAAGCAGCCACCACTTTTAAAACTTGTTCCAGCACTAAAAAAAAACACAAGGGTTTGTATAAGGTGGTTAATCCCCTCTTCCCACTCTTCTGAACACTTTCCCACTTTATGTTGAACTATTTGCATACAAGGAGGTGTTAAATGTATCTCTTAGAATCCCCCTTGTTGATGCTCTCATAATGAGGTGCAAACAACACTGTTTGGCAACCATATTTGTTTATATTGAATTTTTGTTATCTTAATATTCCACCATTTTATTTATTTTAGTAATCTTACTATAATAATTTAGTAGCAATTATAAAATGGTTTACTCTTTTGTACGATGATGCTTCTTAAAACGACTTGTTACAAATTAAGAGTAATTGATATTTTCACTGCATTTTAATATAGCTTAGCAGTAAAAGAGTACATTTATTATGTTCATTTATCCACCTTTACATGGAAGGAGATTGTAAACCAATCAGAAAGAATATATAGACACATTCAGGATATGAGCTATGACCTCCCAACCATCATATATATGATCTTCATGTCATGTCCACTGAGAATTATGATTTATTATTAAATATATGCTTTTAATTATAAGGAATAATGTGTTTACTTTATTACTAGTACTAAAATATTTTGTTAGAACTACATTAATAATATATTAATTTTCTCATACAAAAAATATATTTCCTACTTATATGTTATTTAGCAACTAAGTTAATATAAATTGATGAGAACTAATATAACCTTATGAAAACATACAATTATAATTAACTGATGTATCTAAACCGATGTTTTATATTGTAGCCATTGTCAATAAGTTTATAGTATAATACAATAGCACAAAAGAGAATATGGAAAGAATATTTTGTGTGTAAGGTGACACGTATTCTAAATAGGCGTTTAAATATCAAAGTTAATTCCTGATAGGACAATGACTTTATTTATAGGTTTATGGGTATTGGGAAAAGAGAATAATATCAAAAAAGGTAAAGAGTAGATACAAAATAAAACAAGAAACTAAATGTCATTAGGCTTATAAGTTTTCACTTGCAATTTTTTTAAAGAGTTTTAATAGAGTGTTATAAGCCTAGCTAATACTTATACCTAATTAGTGATTAAGTTGCTGTATAAATGCTTATAAAGTATAAAAATAAAAAAGAATATAGATCTATTAACTACACATTTGATACAAATTAGATAATATGAGAAAAATTTACAATTATTCAAGCAATATATTAACATACATTATAATCTAGTTCATTATAAGTGCAGTAAAATTATATTAACCAACTTGCTTTAAATATATTCCAGAACATATTTTTAATTTTAAAATTTAAATTCAACCTCTTTCATATCGAGATATAATTTTATATAAATATTTTCAATGTTTAAAATAATATTCAAGAGATTTATATGAATGAATCAATAATTGTTGTACGGATACCTCTAAACTTGGGTTTTCCAAACTCAGTGAGTCTGAGAGAACTACATTCAATTAGTCAAATTGTTTTGTAATCTAACCTAATTGAAAATTTGCAGTATCGCTTATTGGCTACTATTGTAACATATTCAGAGGGTTTTACATCACATCTTTGTTCAATCAAGGGTAAGCTATGTGGATTGATTTTGTATTTTTAATTTTAAAAAATCTCCATTACATCAAACTGCAAGCAAGCTATTTTATGCCCTAGTAATGGATACATTTATAAATTTACTATTGATGATTGTTAGCCATCTATTATTTTTAAAATGGAAGCTCCTATTATAGGATATTATTCTTTGGTTTTTCGTAACTCTCAATGAGGGTTAATACTAGCAAGCTAGCTTAAATAATATTCTTCGTCACTCTAAAAATATAGGATTTGATTGTATATTTCTATTTTCAATTGTTTCACTATTTTTCATGATTATACCTCTCAGGTATTAGTCTAGTATTGACTTGGCTAGATTGTTTGTTTGTTTGTTTGTATATTGCCTAAAACTTAATTCCCCTTTTTACTGTTGCCGAGTTGTGGCAGACGCTTCATCGTTCAAGTAAGAGCGAATATTCCTATTTCTAGAGTTATTAAACTGAACGAAATGTTCTATCTAACTTCTGACGGTTGGTCTTCTACAAGGTATTAATACCTGTTCGTCCAACCTAATGTTTTCTACCTCTATAACGGAATACAGTTATCGTTAATTCATTGAATTAAAATCTTGTCACTCATATTTAATTCTATATCTTATTGTTTGCTTTTTAATAAACTTATTTATTAATATTATATATTTACGTGATGCATTATCCTTACCTATCCTTCATTGAGTATAACTTATTTAATTATGTAATAGCAATCGTTTCTTTTTCTATGTGATAGGAGAAGTGACGATTCAAATAGGTAAATATCCAAAATGATAAGTGATAGATTATTTATGTGCAAATATTTCTCCTAAGAGGTTTAAAGAAAGAGAACATACACTTTTTGAGAGACTTACTCATTTCTTACCCTATGGCCTTAGGGAATTATTGCGTTAAAACTTGGGTAGTATCTATTTACAACTAAGGCTCACAAAATTGTGTTGATATATTTGCCAATATCTCAGAAACTGTAGGTTGTATACAAATATATTTCATTTAAATTGTTTTATTTTTAATAGTACTACAGTTTTGCAATGATAATTTGTTCAGTATCTCAAAATAGTTGAGGAGATACGTAAATTTCGGCTTCTGTAAAGTACTCTAAAAGTAATTTTCATGGAAATTAGAAACTAGCCAGTTTATCTATAATCTTAATCAACGCCTAGATAGGAATACGTTAATCATAATCGCTAGAACCAAATTTGGAAAATCGATTTCCTCTCTTTTCGCTTTTTACTAAACTACTCTTAATTTTTGGGTTAAAAAGACACACAGACAGACGGCATTGCAAACACAACTTTTTAGGGTTCCGGAGGTTATGAGACGTCGACATCCATCAACATTTCAGGTTAGAATTTTTTTTTACGGTCGCTATACTCTACCTTTAGTTTTCGAAAAGTTAAAAAATATATATATTTGCGTATAGCTTGAAAGTTATTGGTTGTATGGAAATTAATTACGAATAAAATATTTGTAATATAAATATATTAACATATTTAAAATGATAAGTAATTTCTTATCTCAAATAGTTTCGTAGATATGATAAAAAGTGAGAATTTACGCATCAGACCAGACCCCTTAAAGTTATTTTTCTGAAATATTGAGAGTAGTAATTTTGCTTAGAGTATTTATATGTAATTAGAAATGAAATTTAATCAAAATCGTTCTAGCCGATTTTGAGAAAAAAAACTTTTTTCTTTTTGCCCTTCAGTAAATTACCCTTAATTTTAGGGTTAGATATATAATTCCAAAAACCCCTATGGGCAAACCTGTGATAACAATAAATATCTAGTTTTAACCCGATCAATAAATAGTTTAGACTCTCTTTAGTCGGATTTACAGACAGAGAGAGAGAAAGAAATTCAAAAACCACTTTTTCGGATTCGGAGGGTCATGAAACGTTGATATTGATCAAAATCTCGATTTAGATTTTTTTGACGATCACAATTGACCTACTTTCTCTAACTGTTAGATAGCGAGATAGTAATAAGATAATTAGAAAGAACTAAATTAATTTTTCGTGTGAACTTCCTAAATCATCAACATTATCCACTGAAACACGTGATCAATCGTTTGCCCTTATCTGCATTTAGAATATATGAGTGCTAATTAAGATAAGTACTTACTTAGCTTGTCAAACTAATATTACTTTGAAGTTAACTTTTAAAGTTTAGTTTTAACAATTTTTTTTAAAAGAACCTATTTCCATCTTTCATATTCCCTCTTGAAATCCTCTTAGTTAAAATATAATCCTCCTACCAGTCACACTGGAAGCTGATGATGTCAAAGTAGACTGAGCTACCAATTAGATGTCATCGCATATAAGTAATCTTGTTTTTAATTTATCTGACACTCAAAGTATTATCGATCTAGCCAAGAACTTAAAAATTCGTTCTGTGATCCCATTTATAATTAATTAAAAGCTACTCCTTAAACTTCTGATTTCTAACCTAGTTAAAATGCTTATTTAGGAACTCAACAGAGATTCGTACTAAATCTCTCAAAGGTATTTGATAATTTTAAAAAAATATGAAGGAAAATACAACGTTTTAAAGGTCCAATAGTGGGGGTAGTTTCCGGTCAATCACGTATAAAAACTACATCGTAGTAAAAGGTAGATCTTTGGATCTGCTAAATTAAGAATATATCAAATATTTTATGTTTAGTATATGAAAGTGACCAAAATAGCCTTTGATTGGTCTTAAACGGCACGATAGCTCCATTAAAAGTCTCGCATGTGGTGCTCAAGGAGAAGAGATCTATTCGCCGATGGCAAGTTTGTGAAAGAGGCCTTAACTAAAGCTGTTGTTTAGTTAACTATTCGTTAAAAGTTTCGCATGTACTGTTTAAGAATAACAAGTCTTTTCAAAAATAGTGAGTTTGTCAAGAATACCTAATCTGAAGCTGTTGTTGGAACTTCTTGCTCAATTCAAAATTAAATAAGAAATACTGATTACTATTAATTCTGTCCAGCTATCAGCGTGCACTAATAACATGCTGTATGGAGATGATGGCCACGATTTATCTCCTCACTAGAGGTGCGCTACTGTAGCTATGGCAGTCACCCCACTGACTTCTCTCCCCCTCCTTTACTTCACCCTATCAGAGTGTCCTTACATTCCACAGTTAATCCAGGCAGCCACCACCCCCCACCTAATATTTTCAACTTTGTTGCTTGCTACTCAACAAAAGACAAGCTACCACCGATATATTCTCCAAGGAGTGATGCCGAGTTTTGAGCCACAGTCTCGGGGTTTTATATAATGATGTCCAAAGTCAAAGAACAAGAGCTTTAATCCCTGTCAAAGTATAATTTTTCTGAGCTACCGTAGGAAATAATTAATTACAGTAAATCGTGACATTTTTATTTAGTTTATTTATTACTGTATAAATATTTAAAAATATATTTTCCTCCCAATATTTAAAAAATGATATAGCTACTCCTTCTTGTTTTTTCTGTGACATAGTTTTTACCGTCGCTAATTACGCTAATTATTTAAATATATGGTATAGGGAATCTTAGAATTAGAATAAGTGCACCACAATTTATTTGTACAGAAGATAGAAAAACGAAAGTGAAAACCACACTTTATTATCGGTGATAGGCTGTTAAAATAAATGATATGAAACTCTGCACGGACTTTCTCACTCTATTATTTGAAAATCATAGAATCCTAGCACAGCTAGGCCTAAAAACCCCTGGAATCATACACACTAAAAGTGGAGTCTAAATCATTCGTACTTAGCTAATGCTCACACTACCTAAAGTCTAAAGTAATTTAATGCATTGGTATTGGAATGAAATACCAATGCATATTTTTACTAATAGTATTTAAAACTATAAGATGATAATATTCACGGTCAATTTAAAAAAAATATTAATCAAATCCCAATAATACACATCCCATTCGTCTACCTCTTGAAGTTGGATCGGCTTAGAACTTGATAGGGTCATCATATATATGTCTGTTTCCCCAAGATTACTACACTCAAAATTAAGTCGTGTTTCAACCCACCCTCGCCCCTTCACAAACAAAAGACAATTAAAGAGAAATGGGCAGTAAGCAACGAAAAAAAGAACTAGGTTTTGGTGGAACGTTTATCTCTTGACGAAGAAGGTGATTGTTAAATGGACGTCACAACCTTTAATTTGTATGCATCTAGTAGGGATGATAGATCACGACGGTGAAAGGCTAGGAACCTTTGTCGAGAAGAACATACATTGCCTTTCCTCATTACTCTATTCGTTCTCCCTATTTTATTGCTCTCTCTCTCTCTCTAAAACTTTGTGCTAACATCTCTAATTGATCCTGTCCCAGCGAAGAGCATTCTCGCATTGCATTACCATATATTATTCCCTTGAAGCTTTGGGAATCTCCAGATAGAAATAATTCTTCTATCATGGATTCGAATGTTTGAATGGCTTAGGATAGCGTAGACTCAACTTTCCTTATGACCGTGACTTCATCCTGTACTTCTAGGGACAGCTTAGCCAATCTAACAACTTGAATCTAGAACTGGTATTAATCTAGTCTACTGTCTACTCTATAATAAGGTAAATAGATCGTTATGAGGGAATATTTTGTCTATACAATAAAAGTCAATCTCGGTGGTTTAGGGGGTTAATTACACACTTCAGGACCCGATGTTCGTGTGTTCAAACTCAGCCAACATCGAAGGATTTTTCTTGAACGATAAATATACGTAACACAACTTCCTTTGGAGGGAAAGTAAATGCGTTGGTCTCATGTCAATTGTAAGATGTAGAAAAAACTCTAAAAGGATGTTAAAATACCTTTCCCTGAAAAAAATTGGTATGTATGGTCCTTCGCGCTCGATTATAGAAATTCTCGTATGATGATATAATCATTCGGATTAGAACAAGATTAATAAATACCTCAAATAAATTGAAATAATATAGGCTACAATAAAACATGTTAAATATAATTATAGTTAATTTATGATTTTGTTATTCTCATGCTAATTGATAGACAGTGTTGAATATTTTTGGTTTTCTAACTTTAAATAGGCAAAACGCTAGTATCAAGCAAGATAGTCATTTATAATTAATATTATTCAAGATTAACTATGTATTAAAAACACAAATGATATTACCAAAAAATAAGATATGAAAATATTTAATTAAATGCAAAGTAAAGGGAGTTTTTTTGAGAGGTTTCATTTGCTAGTAGATTGTGAATATATATTTCAAATAAAAAAAACACAATATATTTAACTTATAATTTTTGTGTTAATGACAAGAACATTTTAGTCATGGATTCGAAGGTTGTTTAGCAAATGCTTAAAATGGCTCAATATAAATATAAGGAATAAGGAAAGTAACTTTGGTTGTGGTGTAGCGTGAGAGAAAACGAATGTAGACCAAAGGGATAAGTCACATGTTGAACATAAAGCCCATTGTAACTGGCTTTGCTTCTAAGATTGATCCCCCCAGTAAGCAGATAGTTTATACAGCGTGAATCTAATGCCTTTGATCGCAAATCTAATGTTGTGTCAAGGAGTTATTTTAAAGGTAAATTAATAAAACAAGAGTATAATCACATTCCGAAATATGACGTAGGTTCCATCTTAATACTTTAATAAAGCTATCTACTTATTATTAAGAATTTTCAGAGTTCTGTATAGTTTTGCTTGCTAGTTAAAAGGGAATCATTATAACTACCCCAATTGTATATACCTAAATTTAATGAGAGGATAGGCCTGCTTATAACATTGATATCAGATTTGCTTTTAATAGATCCAAAAATGTAACACGCAATTAAATTTCAATCATTGCCTATTAACTTTTTCTGTTTCTTCATTTCCTTTGTCTTTTCATCCATTAACTTATTAGCTTTGTGCTTATCTTCAAACAAACAACAATCAATGTCACTAACGGATCTTCTAGCTTTAAATAACGCTTTTATCCTGTCACACGTTTTACATGTGTCGCAGTAACGCCTCAAAGTCTTTATTAAAAGCCCTTCATAATATTTAGCTGTGGTTACCAGTATTAGTGGTATTAAATTCTGATTAATTACACCGTAGCACTTATATCGAGATGCATTATTGATGTCACAATGTGAGGGAGACTCATTTGATTTTTTTAATATCTAGAATAAAGCGGTTCAGATTTAGGTACCATATTAATATAATGTCCGAACACTCTTAATGTCAGTTTCAGGGCATTTACCAGGTTTATTAGAATATTAGCTTCTGCCATTAACTGTCATTGACTGCGATTATACTATCTTTGTTATAATTTATAGTGTTTTATACAGATGGCATATTCTATTTTGAATTTTGAAAAGTGAGATCTATTTTTACAAATTGTATCAGATATAGACTCACTCTGTACATTATTATGCATTAGTCTCACCTAAAAATAAATATTGAATGATTCTTCTTCAATAACAAAATAGAGTGGGAAGATATATTTTGTATTTAGACATTCATAGGATAATAAATGACCTTGGGACCCGCTTTGGTGGCCACATGGTTTAAGACGCTACTCTCGTAATAGACTATACTGCCAATGACGTGGAGATCATGGTTCGATCGTGGTCTGGTGTACTGAGGTATTTTTTTTCTAAATGGTTTCCAACTCTTTCCACGCAAATGAGGGTACACTTTCACTAAAGTCATCCTTCCTCAACACTAACACACTAGTGTGGTTAGTACCCAAGTGTATAACTGTAATTTGTAGTAAGACGTGGTGCTAAAAATTAAGTGACACTTGAAATGAATAAATAATATTAGATACAATTCAATTATCCAATATAGTACATAACATATTTTATAGAATTGTAAATGTCATAGGTCATTAAATATAGCTATTAGCTTTATGATAAATAAAACATAAATTTATAATTTAAATAGTTACTCTATCCAAAGGAAATCAGAATACTAATATTTTTAAATCCTGTTTAATTAAAATAGAAGATGAATTTATTAATAGATATAATTTTAGTAGACATTTAACAAGTTCAATTCAAGTTTTGTCTTTATTAAAGGTATACATATCACTCAACCACCTGTATATTTAATAATTTGAGATTAAAAAGCATTTAAACACTTATATTACTATCATTATATTTTTCACAAATTAAATCAAATGTTGCTTCAGTACAAATATAGAGTTTAATTTTCTTCCTATGGTGATATCAATAGTTGTTGAATATCTTTAAAGGTATCCTGGAATATAATAACAACATTTTCTCTTCATTTAAAATTGTTATCATCTAATGACGCAATGTGCTATGACCAATGTTTAAGAACTGTGGAATTCACCATGCAAAGAAAATTACACCCTATGTTTGTAGTAAAGCAATATTTATTTTAATTTAACAAGAAAAAAGCATTTATATAAAAAAAAAATACTACCCTTAAACCAGCGTTTCCTATATCTCCAACTTTGTACACAGCAACAGATGCTTTCAACGATGCCCACCTATTTGGGACTATCTAAATTATCTCTTTGAGACCCTTGGTCCTGTCGAATGAAAGTCTAAAACCTATTTTGTGGGATGGTGGGTGGGAGGGTAAAAGACGTGGCAAGGCTTCACAACCGACCAAAGCATCCTTCCGCGCCAACAAGAACAGATGGATTACGGAAATCGTAGATGGCGCTAGCTACCGGACAGGTCTAGCGAGGAAATCGTACGTTTGGAAATATCAGTTTTTTCGAGGACGACTGCAATTTTTATGTTAATATTTTCAACACCCCGTCTAAAATAATGCATTGATGTTTATTAATTATTTTATTTTCTTATTTTTTGTTACGAAGCCGGCAGTTTTCTAAAGGTAAATATCAATTTTATCGATAGTAGAATTGTGTATAAAAAAAATATGGCTTAATCAACGTGCTTTTATTCTTGAACAAACCGTTTCCGAAAGTAAATTGCAAAACAATAAAAATTCTTGAAGATAACCGTTTGTTCCCATGGCTCTGCATTTCCACGCCAAATGAAAAGGGCCAATCGCCTTAACCCCTCAGTAATAAAGGCACTAACCATCAGAGGTGGTTACATACAAGACCCATATTCATTCTCCACACCTGTGGTAAAACCCGCCGAGTGAACATTACGCTACACACCCGATTTAGAGAACAATGTTTTTGTTTGGTATTATTTGTTCATGATGCTGACACTAGGTGGCAAGTTTGATTTTTGTTCTATTTCTTAATGAGTACAAAAGGTGAGTTTCAATAAATATTCCTGAATTTTTATAATTTAATATAAAGCCTTCTACTATGTTACTTTATCATCTGAGGAAGCTCAGTGTAACTGAGGTCAAAATATATATTAGTTTCAAAAATTTTATTCATTGAATGTAACTTCCGTCACGTGGCTATGTGATTTTAGTGGATGACCACAAATCTTACGACTATATGGTTTGATTCGAAGTTGCTCCTATTTGGATATTATTTCTTTTTATTAGGGTTCATCAGTTATTAAAATTAGTGTTTATAGCATAGGCATACTAAGACAAAGGTCACGTTCAGGTGTAATTTTTAAATTTAAAGAATATGTTATTTGAATGCGGCTGTAACCATAAGTAACATATATAAAAGCTTAGCCATTTAATCGATTATATATTATGATAGCTTGTAAGTCACTTGCGGATACGTTTTGTAGTAAAAAAGTACAAGTTTAGTAATCCAATTAAAAATTATACTTAGCCAAATTCTTGTAGCCTTCTCGCAGATATTCAGTTTCATTACGACCTTTAAAACACCAGCTAAATTCCTTATTCAACATACGTATCGTACTGTTTAAATTACACACATTGTTTTACTAAATTATTCGTGTCATTTCTTCAGTCCAAAACAAAGAAAGTACATTACCAAGAAGGTTGCTCTGAAGTAAATGTAACCATGTGGCTTTACCGACGCCAAACCGACCTAGAAGTTGCACCACTCCTAGCTAGAGGGAACGAACTGCTGAAACACTTTCTTTAATTAGGAGCACGGCAAGGAAGGACTCTCTCTTCTAGGGGGGGGACTCCATGGACCATTAGGGAGGTGGATGGAGGGGTAGTTACGAAGGATAAAAAGAGAAGTGCGACATGGTTGCGTCTTGACCTTGGAGATAATTGGATCTTGGGGTTAACACGGGAAAGAAAAATGTTACACCCTGGTCTAATAATTTTATATTATTCACTATACTAAATCTTGCTGGAAAAAAAATGTACACAAGATTATACTTTTAACATATAAATATTATTTTTTTTATAAGTAACTGTGTTTGAAATATGTATATGTCTATATTTATATATACATACATATGGAATCCTGTTACACTATTTAAAATTTCCTCAACCTTTTCCTAGGGCCATTAAGTTATTTAGAAAGGAAATTGCTATTCCTAGATTGTCAAATAATTTGCATTATTATTTTTCTCCTATTGTTAATTGGTTTTAATAATTATTGGTTTGGTTAGAATTTACTTGTTCAATTGATTTTAATGTTTAATTGAGATTAAATATTTATTTTATCATGTTTAAAAATAAGTGTATAGGCCTATAATCTTAAAGTAATTTTTTGGGGTTTCTAGCACTGATAAACACAAACCTACCTTAATCTTGTTCAAAATTCCAGTCAGCTAATCATAAATCAATATTTAAAAATTGTAACAACAACTTTGAAAATGGCTATCACCAGATAATTTTAAAGACATTTAATAATTGGGGGGATTTCAAGGACGGTTAATAAGAATCACTCATTGTTTTTTTCAAAATTCAAATCAACTGGCCCTCAATTATTGGTACTCAAATGAAAACTAGGGAAGTGAAATGGTGACATAATTAGAAAAAAGCCTTTAGGTGAAATTGAAAACTAGATTTTTCAGGAATGTAGAGAAAACACTCAAAATTACAAAAATTAAATTTAAATAATTTATCTTTATAAGTGAAGAGTGACGAAATAGTTATGGGTGAGGGGTCCAAATTGACAAAAATAAGAGAATAAATTACTCATATGTATGGTAGAAAATTAAGCTTTGTCAGGCAGCTGTGAATACCACTCCAGACCATAATTAAAGTCAGGACATACTTAAATTCCAAAATGAACGAGCATCAAATGGAAAGAAATTCTTCTCAAAATGTTCAAAACTTAAAAAAAAAAAAAA
>CABFWB010000024.1:680369-698343 GCA_902151455.1 Timema bartmani | reverse complement strand
ACGTCAGCGTTCTGCACATGTGCCAAACAAAGTGGGCCTCTCGACGTTCTCTGACAGATGCCCGCTATCTTGGACCAGCCCAGGGTGTCAGGGGCGACCTGGGCCTATCCGCCCTTCTCTCACGCGTCTAGCTGCCAGGCCAGGCACGGACGCACGTTGGGAACGTTAGAATTATAGCTGGAGGAGACTAAGAAAGAATATTTCCCTTTTCATACCTCACTCCATTTTCCGGTGGAGGAAGTTTTGGGGTCGTTTCCTTTTCACTTTTTGAAACTTGCCCTTAACAAATAGAAAGAAAAACCTAACAAAAATGGAAGCTATATCTAATTAGAATGAGATGATGTCAAAATGTTTATGGAATTATTTAACTTCGTCTTAGTTTTGTTTTAAGTAAACTCTTATTTGTGAATTGCGCTTTTTATTTCTCCTATAAAATATTGACATGTATTTATTATTCCCTTTTCTAATCATATAGCTATGAATGTGATAGCTTTTCTCACTAAGGCAAGGCGCACACTAACAAAACTAGTTTCATGACACCAGCTTTATTAAACGTGAAACTTAAGTTTCATGTAACTATTCAACGTTAAAACAGAAAGATGTCCGCAAACAGTGCCCAAAGAAGACACCGTTTATACCACCCGATTGGTAGAAGCTGTTGAAAAATATCCATGCTTGTACGATTACAATTTAAAGCTGTACAGCAACAGGGAAAAAACTAATACAATCTGGGAAATTGTTGCAAAGGAAGTAGAAAATACGGGTATGTAATTTTTATTTTTACTATAGTATTGTAATTGCCCAGCCCTAAATTTAGGTGTTTGTTTGGATTTACATTATAATTGTTGAAAGTTGCAGTGACAGAGCCGGTCTAGCTATATTGTTAAGATTAGTTAGTAAACAATAGGGTGAAAGAGCTGACAACTCAAAATATTGTATCAGGATTGTTCTTGGCAACCAGGCCAATTTGGAGTATAAATAGTTCTATTTTAGAGCTATCTGTACTGACAAAATAACGTATATTTAAAGGGGTCACTCTGCCCGTTTTGGGGCTGCATGGGATAGAACACCGGTTCAACAGGTACTTTTGCTGGAAAGCAGTCGTGCCCAAGGTACCAGGGTTAGTATCCGTGTGGAATCACCGAGTGTGTCAGTCAGGCCATCGGTTAAGCGTTTCTTACCATAAACAGTTCTGTCACGGGCTGCTAAATAAATACTTTTATATCTGTTTTTAACATCTTTATACCATCACATTTTGTAGTAGTTAATAGTGCTATAATAAACCCTTAAAGCCAAAGCCTTCTATAAATTACGATCCTTCCTTCCCCGCAAGCCACCCTGACCATTTAAGCCCTTCGGGAGGGGTGGCGACAGATTTTTTTTAATATATATTCTCTTTGTTATTTCTTGTTATTACTAGTTAAAAATAATTTTCTAATATATATTATTGGTTAAGGCCAGTCTAAAATAAGTACACAAGCTCCTCAATTTAAGAAACCTTTATTTTCTCACTTAATAGATCTTATAGATTTTCTGTGCATCAGTAATCACTCACCACCTTGTACTGTATAAGCCCACTGTAAAGGTATGGCGATACCAGGCTTTAAAAAGTAATCAAAAAGGTATTCTTTAATACCTCTTGCAGTTGTTAAATTTAAATTTTGATTTTCAATGTCAAAATATATAATCTGAATGTCTTAAACCATAGGTTTAGAACTTCTAAGTGTATACATTTTCCCTTAATTCCTGCGAATGTAATTATGTAGAACACATGCACATATTATTATTGATATCACTGTCTTCTCAGAACAAGATATAGGTGTTTAAAATATACGAAACTTGGATGTGAGCATGCCAAAAAGACACTCTACAGATTTACGACCTAAACTCAACCTATAGGTGAACATACTCTTACAATAAGTGAGAGTACTTTTGGGAAATGGGCACATGTTAGTAGTTTTAAGATGAAATGCCTCATCTGCGCAAAAGAAATAAGGAAAATTTTTTTGGTTTTCATCACGTGGTAGTGACTCTGGTCGTGGTAAATTAAGACCCCCTGACACTAACCAGTGACCTAAACGAGAAGAACGAAATACGACTCCATCACTATTTCTTCCAAGATCCCCAACATCAATTATGCTAAAGCAACCATCTGCATTGGCATAGCTTTGCATAGCTATGCACTCATTTATTATGCTGACGACAAATACTCTCAATATGTTTAAACGTTTTCGCTATTGTGTGATCAACAACCTACTACCAGTACTAATATTACAAAATGTACAATACACGATTAATTATAAGTAAAGCTATAGAATTTTAAAATGTTTATTTATATATTATATATGTGGTGGAGATTAGGCTTAAAATTGGATGACTCACAATTTATTGTGACCAACTTCAGTGGCCGAATAGTCTAGGGCGTCACGCTCGTGTTATACTGGCCTGCTGACAATCGGGAGATAAAGGTTCTATTGCTGGTAGTGTCTAATAAGGTTTTTTTTCCTAAATGTATTCCCACTCTCCTTCCAGGTAAATGTGGGCAGACTACCTCTAAAATTATTTCTTCCTTATCCCTTCTCCATTAGAGTAGTTATCATAATGTGTTTATTATGAACATGTATTAAGACGCGGTGATAAAAAATATTGTACACTCATCTGGGATTTTAACTCCAATTTTCTCGTTAATACTAAACTTATATTCAATGAAAATCTTAATCTTAAGGTTTATTAAAATGTTCTTAAATCAATAAAAATCATGGTTTTCACAGCTACTGACTTTTTATTCATAAAGCACATTAGAAGTCCACAATGAATATTAAATGCATATATAATTTACAAGTGGAAAAAACATGTGATGATATTTTAAAACCTTATTCATACCCACTCTTTCAACATTGACTATCGTCTCTAAGCACAAGATCACGTGTCCAAGCCTATACTACCCACTCGTGCGAGCACTCAATGCAACCCGCCGAACGGCTATCAGCCACGTGGGTAGGCAACCTACATCAGTAGCATGCATGGATTTGTGACGCGACCCATCGCCACATACTTTGTGTGAGATAGGTCTTTAAGACATTTTATGATTCACTTACATTATTACATTATTAAATTTAGATTTAATTTCAAGAAACAACATTTCACACTTAATCACAATTAATAGAAGATTTAACATTTTATAGAAAAAGTGAAATTATTTTATTGAACGTTTTAAAATCTTTAAATAAATTAAGAACAACTTACACAGTCAAATAATATATTTAATAGCTTCATTCTGAAATATTAAAAACCATGTATATTAATTAATATGATAGTGGAATAACACAATCAGTTTTATCATATAAAATAAAGACATTCAATTATTAATTTAAATTAAACCTTTGTGATATCTCAATTTTATAAAAGCTTCAGTTTCTTTATATTTTTAACGCAATGAAGTAATTCTTCTTCTTTTTTACAACTACCACTGACAGTAGCAAAGACTCTCTCTAACCAATGTTCAAGAAAATAATTGATGAGTTTTAATTTGATGTGATGAAAGTCGTATAGTTCGAAGACCAACAAAATAAACACTCAATCCAAAGCATTAATATTTTTCTGTGGGATTAGGTAGTTTTAAATAATTATATTTATTTGAAGTGTATATGAAACAATATATAAAATCATTCTAACATTTATATATTTATAATCTAGTATCATAATTACTCTTACAAAATATCAATGCAGTCTAAGGCGTTTGACTCGCGTTGCAATTACTATTAATTAATATCCGGAATTATAACACCAGCATGTGTTTTTTACTTTATTTCATTTCATATTTATTCTTAATAATAAATATTTTTTCACCATAAATTCCGTTGTCACCATTCGTTAAATGCCCTCATTTAAAAAAATAAGTTGCTTATAATATCAATAATGTATTACAAGTGTTTTGTTTACATTTTTTATCAACAACTGTACTTACACAAGTTACTTCATCCATGCTAAGTAATTGAAGACAATGAAAATTAATGGAGATAATGTAGTGTCTGAAAGCCCGTGGTGTGTAAAGAATTGTTTATCCGTTAAAGGGTACGAACAAAAAGAAGATCTTAGGACGGATGCTTGGCAAGACAAATTACTTTACTATCTCTTGTATCACTTCATGATTTTAAAACACATTCTGCCTTATTGAGCGCAACATTTTCTCATCCCCTGGCACCAGTTTGTGGTTTTATCATTGTATAAATAGTATTTTTAGATTCCTCTTTATGAAAAGTCAATCTAAAAACTTAACAATGGTGAGCCAAATTTGGGGATAATTTTAAATGGTTCCCTAATTTGGATCGCCATTTTTTTTTAAGTTATAATTTTTTATTTTGGTTTCACTTTATGTTCACGTCTTACTATCCTTCCAGGTTGTGTGGATTTAATTTCAAAAAGGCTGTGGATAAGTATTGAATAATTTAGAGGCAATGAATCCACATGTGCGTTTATGGGGGGAGTTGAGGGTAAATTGAGATGTTATTCTGGATAAGACACTATCAGTAGCTCTGGATTGTATTCGAGTCTCAATTTTCTAGTCGACAGTGAAGATCTTGGCGTTTCATCTTCGTGTTCTCTTATGAGGTCTCGCTAATTTTGATGTGTAACAGTCGAAGGATTGACCTTGGTGGTGTTGGAGTAAAGGACTTGGCTCAGGACTATGTTCTTGGGTTTAAGCCCAGCCGAAGTTGGTAGATTTTTCTTTAATAATAAAAATCTGTTTGCACAAATTCCTTCAGAGGGGAAGTAAAGCCATTAGTTCAATATCGATTGTGACATGTAAGAGAACCCTGGAAGGTATGTGAAAATGCCTTTTCCATTAAAATTTGTAGGCCTTTTCTCTCATACATATAAAATTCAATGTGAAAATCAAAAGAGAACTACCACACTTACTAGGTTCCCCAAGTAGATGGGATTTCTACCAGCTCAGGCCCAGTTCTGGATGAGTAGAAGTCACTTAAAACCAACCAAGGAGTTGTTGATTTAAGAATTAAAAAACACAGTCGAAATGTTGTATATTAAATCCAGCACGGTAAATAAATAACAGACAGGAGTTTATCACGTATATATTATTATATATATTTTTAGCACCCTGTCTTAATACACGTTTGCGCTATACGCTTAGATAATAATAGTATTAATGGATTAGGGATGGGCTAGAGATGGGTTATAGGAATTGTGACCAAGTTTGGGTGGTAAGAGTGGGAAACCATTTAGAAAGAGCCACCCTCATTACACCAGACAGGAATTGTACAACAATCTCCCAGTCATCAGCAGTATAGTCTATTGCTAGTATTAGCACCTAAGACCATGTGACCACTGAAGCGGGTTTGGATATTGTTATCAAAGTTATTTGTATATATAGCTAAAAAAAACAAAAACTTCGTACTTAATCCATCCTCACTAACTTTCTCCACACTTCTTTATCCTTGCATATTTCCTTCGCTTCAGCAACATACATACATTAAGTTAAGTCAAAGCAAACCATATATTTTATCATGTATTTAGTAAAAATTTTAATATTTAACAAGTATCAAGTTTTAATCGTACCCTTTTTAACATTTAATAATTTTGATTTATTATGACTTAACTAAAGTGGTATACATAACTTTATTAAAAATCTACGTTTTCGTAATACAAAAATAATGATGTTATTAGGATTAAGGGGAAATGGGAGGAATGTTTGTTCTTTAAAATAATACCACACATAGTATTAATTAGGGTAGGGAAAAAAGTGTAAAAATATTCAACTCTGCATATTTACCCATGCTACAATAATTTAAAAAAATAATACTTGAATGAATACATTGTATATCCAAATAATCTTTAACTAAATTTATCTAAATCTTCTAGATAGACATATCCATGACGATAAAACGGCCGGATAGCTTACGATATCCGGTCACTACACGATAAATAGAGCTGGGTTAGCCCCGGATCACATAATAACTATTTACTGAAGTAATCGATGTCAGTAATTTGGTTATACTTGTACATGAATCACTTACGATGCAATTACCTTAACAGCATTTATGAAGGACTCCTACACCCCTTCTCTATACCCCACCAACCCTTTATCCAACATTGTGCGGTCTAGATGCGGTTTACTAACGAGGTTTCCCCCCGAGCGACAACGTAATTACTCTACCGGTAGAGGGCCGATATGCGTCTACGTGCATACGGAGTATAGAGGGTTAACTTCAATAAGGACGTATTATTTTGTACTGTTCTAGTCATAACATATATCAAACCTACCATAGAGATTAAACTGATAGTAAAAACATATTTTTATCTCCTTGCATGAATGTATATCATGGTGTACCTGTTCAGGTTTTTCATATGTATGATAATTACTCTAATGGGTAGGGATGGGAAATAAAGTATTTTAGAAGTAATACACCTGCATTTGATTAGTAGTAGAGTGGGAAGTAATTTAGGAAAAAACACCCTCAGTACACCCCAACGAGATTCGAACCGGGGTCTCGCCATATTCAGCAGGCCAGTCTAAAACGATAGAGCGACACCTTAAACAATTTGGCCACTGAATCGGATTCTTGCTTGGGATTTTACCTATTACCTGTCAGGTATATACGAATATCTGCACTAATACAATAAATATGAGGACACTATAGTATAGAGGAGGTGTATAGTATTAGAGAGATGATATATTATTAAAATATTTAGGAAAAAGGGTCTGCGATATATCCATCTGACATTTGAAATCCGACCACCTCGTCAATGAAAATGGTGCTAATCATAGGCTTAACTTTATTAGAGTGTATGTAATCATCACATACAAGGCCGTAGACAATAGGTAGAGGTGTGGGGGTTCAATATACCCCCCCCCTAGCTTATCATTTAAAAGTGTGGTTTAATAACTCTATCACAAATATAGTGTGTTAGGTTGGCACTGCATTATTTTTTATTTTTTAGTAATTGTACATAATAATTATAAATACAAAAAACTGTTTAGTACATGTTTTAATTTGAAAGTTATTATTTAAGGAGCAAAAGTAATCAATACATATTTTGATATAACATAAAATTTAGTGAGTAAAATATTAAATATGAATATTTTTAATTATTTATTTTTATATAGTCTTAAATACAGCATCATACTATAGAAAAACGAAACATGAAGTGTGAAAAGAAAATTGATCTTTATATTTCAATATACAGTTTGATTAAATAAAAATAATAACTTTGTACTTAATTATTGTTGAACCAGTTTTAAACTTATTAAAATATATGACGCAGAATATTTATTTCTATGCCATGCATCACTTAGTTTTCAATGACACGTTTTATAAAGTAAATTATTCATAGAAATAAAACATAAAAAAATAGAAGGAACACATTCTGTGAACTCAAAATATCTTCAAAGACTTTTTTTGTTCAACCTTTAATTCTATACCTACAAATAAATAAAAGGAGTGACAAATTATAAATAGCTTTAGTCACGGAAGATAGCTATTCTATTTATTATGATTTTTAGTCTAAGTAAAATCAATACTTTTTATTGGTGGGAAAATGAGAGAGACTTCATGACATGCATAAATCAACATCGTAAAAAATAAAAATAAAGACAAGGGAGATGCTAGGAAAATCTCAACGAGTGTCTGAATAATTGTTTTAATTTATACTTTTAACAATAGGGTAAACAAACAATGACTTTGTTTAGGGACTAGGGATAAGAAGAGTATCTTAAGATAAATGAACCAATGTTTGATCAAGTGAAAGATAAAAACTAAATTGAAAATTATAGGAGAAACCCTGTTGGCTTCCATTTAGATTTATTCGATAGAGTTCGAAACCCTTTCACCCCAACAAGGCTGTTTATGTAAATTAATGCTTATGCTTCTTAACATATTTTGCCAGCATCCAGGTATACATGTAACCGTACTGGTGGTCGATCGGTACGAAGCATAAATCTTGCAATCTACTTGAAAACAGGCTATGGAGGATGATATTCGAATCTCAGTAGGGTCCAATAAGTGTTGTTATTTATTATTTAAAATTATAAAAAATACACATTAACATGGGATTAAAACAAAGAACCTTTTTCTTAGTACTAAAATTCCCGCACCATTGAGCTAACCAGTAGTCGTCATGTACTCAGGGCCGTTCTTCAGTTATATTTTTAGACAGAGTCTGTAATTGACGTGCAGATAACCTCAGCTATTTGTGAGCAATCAATTAATTTGTAATGGAAGAAAACGCGAAAAAAAAAAGTCAGTGTTTTTTGCAGTTTTTATGACAAAACATTTTTTTGTAAAATAAATAAAATATTGTTCCAGTATAAACGTTTAAATTTCTTCAAAATTTCTTAAATATTTATCAAGGATGTTCTGAAACTCTTATGACAACTTTCTCTTTTCATCTATAAAGTTAGTTAGATAATGCCACCATGCTTATGATAGATATTCAACAACTGTTGATATCACAATGTGAAGAAAATTAAATGATATGTTTGTAAATGGAGCAATATTTTATTTATTTTGACCAAAATAATGTTTTACCATAAAAACTTTTAAAACAATGGCCTTTCCCCACATCCCCTTCCATCCCACCTTAAGACCACGAGCTATTGGATGACGCAACCACCTTTGACACTGGAGGAATTCATGGTGCAATTTTTATAATAACAACTGTATAGATGAGAATATAATGAGTCAAGCTATTATTGTTGTTAAGTAAGGTTATAGCAGCATCTAAATATCAGACTTTTAACGGCACTGTTGTCAATGTTCTCTTGGAAGCCTAAGCCCCTCCTGAGTCTAGGATCTCCCAAATCTAGGATGGATCGTTACCTGATAGTTCGTGATCTTAATTGATTGCTCATTTATATATCTGACAATATTCACACACCCACCATCGACTCTGTCTTAAGCGATGAGTGAAGAATGACACTTGGTGCAGGATGACTGCTGGATAGATCAATGTAAGAACATTGGCATACTAAGATAAATGTCTTGGGTTCGATTCTGGATTCCAGATTTCATTTTTCAATCTAAAAAATATTATATTTAGATGCGGCTATAGCCGTAACTAATCAATATAATAGCTTTGACTATTTAATGCATTATATTATTTATCTCTACCGGTTTCCTTTATACTTTTCACGCAAATGCGGTAGCATCTCCTTATAACTATCCTTCTCATCCCAAACCTTGGATTAATTAGATCTTAATAATTATTTGAAAAAGTAATAATTATAACAGATGGTTAAAAATAAGTTCAGGCCATAATATAAAAGTATTTACAATATCTTTATTTAAGTTGCCTTAAGCCAGCTGTGGGAACCTTTTTAGGGCCCCAATCGACTTAAAAACTTATAAAAGGTCCCGCGATCACCTATTGTTTCTCCGCTCTACTTTATAATGTTTTCATTTATAAAAACTAATTTTTATTTATTAAATGCAATCATTCCTTGAATATAAATGTCCACAACTTTATCTAAAGAAATAAGGATTAGATAAAAGATACATTTTCATAGCGAAAAATCTTAATTTATCATAACATTTAGGTTTACAGGTGTGTAAGAGCCCTACTATGAAACATAGAGGTGCCCCTTAAGTGTAAGTAAGTTTTGTATAGAGCATAATTCATAACCATAATTACGTATGTGACGGAAACATAGATTCTGGATAAAAGAGAAACAAGGAAAGTGGAGGCCATTTGAATGCAGTTTTTGCTGTTTTTAGCTGTCATAAAAAGAGATAGGATTAGGAATGAGGAGGTACGGTCAAAGTTTGCAGTACAAGGGTTACATCAGATGGTTGAGGAAGCAAGGATAATATGGTATGGACACGTAATGATGATGGAAGTTAGGAGGATTCTAAGAAGATTAATGGATATGAAGTATGTAGGGAAGAGACTAAAGGAAGACCAAGGTAATGGTGGGAGAAACAGATACCAGCAAATGTGCAAATGAGAAGAGAAGAGAGGAAGAGAGTGTAAGTGGAAAAAATAGTGGGAGGACTGAGGGAGATGGAGGCATTTTACTAAACGTACTCCAGGCCACCAGCTGGAAAAAGTTCATGATGATCATGATGGTGATTAGTATGATATCATTTAGGTCACACTCAAATATTATTTTAAAAGTACTTGAGATATTTGTGAGTTTAAAAGTGTCAAAGACTGGTATTTAATGACGATGATATTTTATTATAAGATCGACTAAAAATTGCCACACGATCGACTAATTGATCTCGATCAACCAGTTACCAACTCCTGCTATAGACCTATTAAATAATAGAAAAAAATTATATTAGTAAAATAATATTATACTATTATTTGGAATATCATAATGAGTACTGTAGTAATTCCATTCAAGAGAGGTTGCCAAACTTATAGCTACAAGATTACCTAAACTTTCATTTATTATGAATATAAGTTCGATTCAGTTTTAATCTTCAAAGCACTCGGCTTGGATTGTTAACATTCAAGTCTGGCTCAGCGCCAGTGGGTTCGACTGACACTTTAAGTTCTGGCCCAGAGAGGTTCAGAGGGTGTGGGTGAGGTTGAAAAGGGGGGTTGGGGAGGGCAACACACTGTAATCCTTAGGGCACTAGCCTCATCTTGAGGTATGTATTGATTACACTAATAAGTTAGGGATGAGGAAGGTTTAATTTAAAGAAAGTTAACCAGCATTTGTGTGGAGAGAGAGTGGAATACTATTTTGGAAAACCCACCCTCAGTACACTAGACCGGGATTCGCACCCCAATCTCTCTGTCATCAGCAGTCTTAGCTAGCATGAGAGTGACGTCCTTTACCATTAGGCCACTGTAACAGACTTCCAAACAGTTCATCAAACGATGATATAGGTATGTGAATTAAATTAGTATTGTCACTTTTCAATTCATAGTCCAAGCTCTGCTATTTTCTGCAAGAGTGGATGCACCCATTTTATTCAGTTTTGATTTTATTTATTGAATTTAACCTATAAAAAAACAAGCTCCTTCTAATAATAACTTACTTCACAAACTGAATTGGCTACAGAATGCGCGGGCTAAATTTATTTCTTCCGCTACGTGTCAAAACAACGACATACTCGCGTCCGCCCAGCTAATGGAAATTAGCTCACACATTTAAGTGTTTCTACCTTGCTTGTAAATAACGACTCAACAAGAACTGAGGTTGAGATTGGACTTACCTTGGCCTAGCCGATGCAGTGGTTGTGTGACGGCATCGTCTCTAAGGGGCTACATTTAACTCTACTGGAGTGGTAACTCACAGAAAAATATTGAAACAAACTATTTCTTGTTTCGCATCTCTAATAGTCTACTCTTCACGCATGCGCCTATACCCGTTTCTGGCATCCACCCCTCCGAGAGATGTAACCCTGAGACGTGATTGGTCGACCCCACCTTCTTTCCCTTCCTAGTCTGGTGTCAATCGGGGAGCCTATTTAATATCATGTATCATCTAAAATAGACACAGAACGATATTCAATTTTATAGCGAACAGATTTATAATTTGATCTTTTCTACGTGTATTCATTCTACTTGCATCTAGAAGTACCAAGCCACGACGCTATGGCATCAAACGGATCCGCAGCATGGATCAGCACCAGATAGCGTCCCGCCACACCAAGGATCTACTCTGCCTGTCTACTCTATTTGGGCAGACGATCTATTTTTAGGATTTTAGGATTGGAATCCTTCCCGGGATTATTGGTTTATTGCAGTCAGTCATTACATCCACTAAAATTTGTTTACACTAGTCATAATGTTGACTACATTTTGGTATGTAAGGGTGGATTGCTAAACGACTTAGCCACATTCGAATAATAGGTTTAGATTGTAATATGTGTTAAATAGCTTTATGTGACCATGTGTGCCAGTTTATAGATTGATGGGCAATTAGTTCCTATTGACACATCTTGTTTGATATGGCTGTGTATATTTTGTAGGTTCAGTTTCACTGTTTGGCCTCAAGCCGTGTCAAGGGTCAGCTAAAGCAAATTTGGCTATTTTGTGTAGACACTGATTACTTAGATTACATACCACTCCGAGGGCTTAGCCATTATTTAATGTTCGCTTAACGACTTATTGTTGATCTGGTGGTTGTATACTCTGCCGAGTTGCTCTAAAGTAATTGTTTTGTTATGAGGCGAATTTCTGTTTCATATAACTGAGGGAACTTCAACATATCTAGCTGGGAGTTGTGATTAGAAGCTATTTAGGCCTTTAGCCCCAATCAATGGCCTTGTATTCTCTTTGTTATTTTGCGTTCTTTATTTAACCCTTTTTGCTTGTCAAGTCTAGGATTGTCCTCTTTACTCCTTTACAAGGCTGTATTTGTTATCTTTAGACGGGTTCCTTAAGATCCTTGGTAGCTACTCTTTGTGATACAATGTATACCTTTATTTCAAGATTTGATTGTGAGGGCAATTTTGGGGATCTAAGATTACGGCTGCGACGTCCTAGCAAGGAAATATTTGTCCCTAGTGTAAGGGATATTGTATGCAGCCCCAAATACCGGTCTTGGTGTCTACGAAGTTTGTAAACCAAAGTATAGGGGATAGTAACATGTTGGCTATAGTCACCTAGTTTCCGTAATATGTATTTATGTAGGACACCTAGAGCTATATGAGTTATCGTATGTATCAATGAGTTCATCATTAAACTGTCAGTGACGATCTATTTTCTGCTTTGCCTTTTATAGCATTGAATTAAACTAGCCGAACCATGGTTGCCAGATTAAAGCCCTTGAAACTGCAAGTAATGTTGATACTCTTGTTTTGGAATTGTATTACTCGATGTAGACTATCTAGCTTTGCTTAAGAGATTGACGCTAGCTACTATCTAACTTTGCTTAAGAGATTGACGCTAGCTTTATCACATAAAGCTCTATGGAAAGGTGACCACTAAATACGGCTTTTTGTAGCCCGCCTGATATAATACTCTTCAAAACGTATTTACTAGACTACATTGATTACCTTTATTGTTATGTTGTATTGACAGAAAAAGCACCACGACACCATTAATGTGAATCATTTTGTAAAATTAACATATTGTATATTTAATAAATTGGAGTATGCCTTGTACTTGATCTTTATGTAAGAATGCAGTCCCCTTTTAATATTAAGGAGGGTTCAGTTGGGGCAAAAGGCGGGCGAGCGACACCCGCTACGTGTGGAAGAGGACTTACGGAGTAATAAGGTTGAAATAAGAGTAATTGTACCCTCATTTTTGTGTTGGGAAAGTAGACAACAATTTTGAAAAACTAGCCTCAGTACGTCCTTCAGGAAAAAGAGCCCCGATCTCCCCATGATCAGTAATCTAGTCTATTGCGAGAGTGCTTTCTCTCCTAAACTCATACAGCCCCCAAAGTGGGTGTAAAAATAATATAGGCGTTGTACTTTGCAGTTTGGAGCCTTTTAGGCTCAGGAGCAAACTTGGTTTGAGTTTGAGCTGCTCAAATTTATTCTTGACGTGGGACGAATGTCTAAGTTACGAGTATGTCAGAAGTTCATTCTAATTATTACTAATCTGACTTTTGCTTGAAGGACTAATGAAATTTGTGATAAAATAATAAGTTCACAAAAATTAAAATATATTATAATGATTCAGTAAGAATTAAATCAACATTTGGCTCAAAAAATTAAGAACGAAACTGACATTTATCCTGCGTACTCATTGGTGCTGGCGATACCAAAATAAAGCTGCCAATTTTTATATGAAAGAAAAATTTAAAAAACAGGTCCAATCTTCCAATGTCATCAAACGCGAAACTTGTTCATCCGAGACTTAGTGAAGAGGATCTTACTCATCTCTTCTTGATCCTAAACTGTCTACAAAGCTCTTGACCTTCTCTTCACCTTCTTTCTTACCTTCTGACATCCTCCTCTCAAAGACCGATCTCCCCCTAAACCCTTTAGATACCGCCCTGCCTTTTACAAAACTCTTGCGCTTCTCACGACTTACACCTCAAGTATTTTAGGTGTGACGTCTTCCGCTGTCAACTGTCAGACCAACTTAACAACTTGGTGGAAACTTAAACGCGGTACATCGCCGGAGAACTGGTTAAGTTCCGCTAGGAAACTTGGCCATAAAAAGCTAAGCACTTAAAACCTCAGTTCGTAATTTTGGAAAGTTGGAACTTTATTCCTTTGTGAAATATCAAGTTTATGATAGGACTACATCTGCCAAAATATTATTTTAAGCCATAATATTACTTGAACAAACTAATATATTAGCGATAGAATACCTTTGTCCATATTTAGTAAAGATGGAACCATCCGTTTTTTAATAAATATATGCTCAAGGGGAAAAACATATAAAATATGGATATAAAATCATTTAAAATAGAAACTTATTTATACATTATATTACCCGCCTTGGTGGCATATTTGGTTAACGAGCTAATTGCGTACTAAGCTAGGCTGTCCAGGACGGGGAAATTGAGGTTCGAATCTCGGTTGGTTGAACTGGGGATGGTTTTTACTAAATCGTTTCCCACCATTCCTCCACGCAAATTCGGGTTCCCCTCCTCTAAATTCAAACTTCCCAATTCATAATCCATTATCTTAATTAGTACTTAAGCATATAACTCGAACGTGTAGGGAGACGCGTTGCTAAATAAATAAATATAAATTATATTATATTATTATTTTTTAGACCCCTAGCTATTTTTTTATATATATTATTCCCCTTAAAACAATACAACCTTAGCAAAGTTAGATTAACTATTGTACAATTGCAAGACAAAATAATAGGTTTACAGACATACTACTCCCTATATTTCCAGACTTTTGACTCACACTTTATATTTATAAACAAGTTATTTATATGAATGTAAAAATATCTTTGGTCCAAAACCAACGACTACCTTTAATAATATGGTTTATAGTTTTAAGTAACATAAGAATAAAATAGTAGTATTAAATTTAAAATATATTAGTTTTACAGACAAGGCATGATATTATTCTATAGGTGTTGGATATACATTTAATAATTATTATCTAACACTTTTATTTAATTATATGACCCTTGCTTACAATGTTTAATGCGTCACTCTCGCAATTGAATGGATTGCTTGTGACTAGTAAGTTCAGTTTAAAATCCCAACATAGTTTACTGTTCATGGGTTTTTTTCCTAGATCATTTTTTACTCTTCCTCTACGCAGACTCTGAACAAATATTACCTCAAACATTTTTCCCTCTTATATACCATATTAGTACAAACTTTATTATATCCCGGGTGTCTAGTAGAACATGGCGCACACAATAACTACATCAGTACTACCTTCATCAGTTGTCACTTGGCCTGAGACGTCAAACTCACAATGTATTGAATAAGAGTCAACAGTAAGGTAAAGGTTCGAATAGTTGTAGCTAGGCATAATATAGGGTGGTTTTATACAAATAATGTATTAATGTAGTTTTCATATCACACTTTACTTAATTTTTTTTCTGCGTGTGGCACCTTTCACTGGGAGATTTATAGAGTATATAGCTCTCTCTTCTATGTGTGTAGACTGTTAGCCGCTCTGTTGGCACATAACGTTACCCAGGGTAAACCATAGTAGGTTGTCTACACGTCGTACCTGCAATGCGTTGATGTGATGATAGT
Organism: Timema bartmani; assembly: GCA_902151455.1. Taxonomy (NCBI): domain Eukaryota; kingdom Metazoa; phylum Arthropoda; class Insecta; order Phasmatodea; family Timematidae; genus Timema; species Timema bartmani. The sequence goes on along the minus strand of CABFWB010000024.1, from coordinate 682,736 downwards.
GAGTATGAGGGTTTGAAATCAGTGGAAACACTTAAACCTAGCTTAAGGCTAACTAACCAAACCCTGGTGACCGTTAATATAATTCCCTTTTTGAGAAAAATACACAAAGTAAGAGCCGGGAATTGAATCTGGGACTCCTAGATTCATAGCCAGGTTCACTGACTTATATACCACGGGTCAAGATACTTTGACGAAAATATGGGTCCACTATATTTATTCTGCCTTCCTCATACCTACTACTTAAATAAAGCCTTTATTGACAATGGTGTTAACATTTTTTTAAAAGCACTATCTAAGACTTAACCTAAGGGGTAAGTATGAATAAATCCTAGTAGATGAATTTCACCCAAAATAGCAGGGAGGGTGTATGGATAGAAGACAGTAAACTCAAACGATCATACCTATGAGATATGATTCCAGTGATCAACATCGGTAAGGGTAATGCCATTTTAATGACTTGTCCTTAATCTGTGTGTTCAAACCTTTTTTTGTATTGGTGAGTATTAATCTTCAAAAACAACTAACATACCGTGTCAAATTAACAAAATAAAAGTAAGGAAAGCGGTAGTAAATAGCGATAATTTAAATTTTATAAATGTTAGAACCATTATGAAATTACAATATAATTATACATCTATAACACTCTAGTTAGTAAGATGTCTGAGCATAATTATATTTTTGCCAAAAGGGGGTTAGTGCCTTTTAAAACTCAGTTAGATTAGCGCTCAGAAAGAAATCAGGTCACAGATCGTTCATGGCCCAAGTACCGTGGATTGGACCAGGCTGTTTCAGATTAATACGTCACAACTGGGACCATAGGACCTATTGTAGGATTCTGGTAGTAAGAAGCAACTTAAATAATATTCAAATATGGTTTTCTGTTCTCAACATTGTAATATCTTACTTAACTATACTTACTTTATCACTCACTTCGGTGACCACATAGTCCAAGCCACTACTATCACTATAGGCTAAACTGTCGATGACGGGGAGATAGTGGTTCGATCCCAGTCGCGTGCCCTGAGGGCAGGCGCGGATTCAGGGGGGGTCAAAGGGTCAGTTGACCCCCCTATGAAAGTTAGAAATATATTGTAAGTAACTATGTTATTTATAATTATGACCCGCTTGCCCCCCCTGTGAAAATAATCTGGATCCGCCCCTGCCTGAGGGTGTTTTTTCCTAAATGGTCTCACACTCTTTCTCCATGGAAATTCTGGTACTTTTCCTAAAAATTTCACCTTCCTCATCGTTGACCCATTAGTGTAGATAGTACATAAGCGAACCCAAACGAGTAATAAGACGTGATGCCAACAAAAAACACTTACTTTATATTAGGTATTTATTAAACGGTATTAATAGTTTATATTAAAAGTGACATCTGTACATCCAATAGCTCGATGCTAGATATATATGAACATATGTATTATCTTATAAAGCTGTCAAAAATGTATCTCCTTATCTAAATTATACAAGTACCAGCTTTTATAAAAGCTTGTGAGAACTATAATAATTTTTAGGTGTTAGATAAAATAGTTTAACCACATTTATATTGATATAAATAGGCCAATATCTTAAAATATAATCTGAAGTGGGAATCCTTCAGTAGTTGAGTTTTACTTTCACATTTAAACTCACTATAAATTAATTTAAGATTTATTTTAGAAAAACTGGTAAGAGATACCAATACAAAAAAATATGGCTATAAAATTTATTTTTTAAATATATGATGGGTACAGGGCACAAACAATTCTAAATTGAGATAACAGCACATTATGTTGGAAAGTAAGAAGTACTACAACATAGGCTATGTATCCACTGCAAAAACAATGAGAGTTCCGAGCTATTTTGTTGGAAGGAATCAATATTCAGGGAAAGAAAGATTACTGTCCATCGTATTGTGGTTAAGAAAGATAGAAGTCACACATGTCTTTCAAGAAATTAATTATTTTAAAATTGGGATATTACCTCTCTTCCGTCAATTTTCTGTTATTCATTTTGTGGACAAAATATAAATTATACTATGATCTGCTTTATCTATTACGTTGTCCATGTAAGACAGAAATTAGAGAGTGTTAGTATTACATTTCCTATTCGAGGAATGTGATAGAAACATGGCATTTATGCACCAAAAATACAGAATTGAAGTAACCAATGAATGGGTCGACCACATCTTTGTTGCAAGAACAACAAATAAAAAATCCCTTTGTAGCCAAATAATACAATCAGGTGGTTTTTTTTAAGGGAATGGAGTGATAATTTCAAGGAATTTCTTAAACCAAAATGTTATTTTCAAACCAGAGCAATAAAATAAATGAAAGTGGTGAAAGAGCATCCTCATTTGGTTTATCACCGTGAAACCTACATTGG
>CABFWB010000024.1:664604-678917 GCA_902151455.1 Timema bartmani | reverse complement strand
CTAGTCTTATATAAAACTCACAAATGATTAAAGTCCTCAAAAGCACTTATAGCTGGTGCCAAATATTAACTTTAATTTATATATATCATTTTAGTATTCAAAATAAAAATATATTGTGAAGATTAAATATTTTCTTGTAAACTTCAATTTTTGGTATTTTCTTGAAACCAAGCAGTACATTGTAATAACTAAGTCAAGAAAAGGTAAACTAAATAGAAAATTTTGCACTGAAAAGGCTGATAAAGATAACCGATTATTGTTATTTTATTTGTTCAGATTATTTCTAATAAATAATCGTCACTATTAGTAATGAATGTAAGAGCATATTGCTTTCAATATTATGTATTTAAAAAAAGTGTTAGCACACAATAGTCGGCCATAAATATTAATATTAAACTATTGGAATTGGAACGGAATGAAAGATAAGGTTCTAGATCAGTGAGAATGAGAAAAAAATATTGAACGAACAGTAGAATGATGAGGGAAATGATTAAAGATGACAACCAGAAGGCCTTTTACATGTATATAGCTTATTTGCCATATTCCTCTAAATAAAATAAACCCAGGCTACTTAAATATTTAAAACATAAATTTATATCATATTCCTTTTTCTGTATCAAAAATGTTGTGGAAAATAAAGCGAGTTAAGGTAAGTATTTTAAATTTTAAAAAAAATTATAAAATATTTAAAATATTTATTTAGTAGTTAAGTTTTTATATTTTTCCACGCATAGTAGTTTGAACAATTATTGTTATTATTATAATTATTGATTTTCTTTTAGTTAAAAAATATTAATATTTTAATGCAGTTAATCTCAGTGGTCTTGGGGTAAAGTGCATACCTCAGGACCCTATATTCATGGATTCAAACCCAGCCAGGGTCTATGGATTTTTCAAGAGTGACAATAATACGTAGCACAACTTCCTTCGGAGGGGAATAAAAGCTGTCAGTCCCATATAAATTGTGGTATGTAAAAACCTCTCGTTCAAGTAGATTATTGTGTGCTTATATAATCACTCGGTTCAGAAAGTGCACGCTATATATCTCAAATATTGGGATTATTCTAAGTATTAAATTTTACTGAACGTATCTACTAATATTTTAGTTTGTCCATATAAGAAATTTTGTTATAGAAACTTTGAAAAATAAAGATTATTGCTCATGTATTCTATACCCTCTTAATGACTGAGGTTATTGACTATTTTAAGAGTGCAGAATATAACCTTCCGTCTTATAGAACAGGAGATAGTATGACTAATATGGCGGCAGAGAAAACAAGAGCAAAAAAAAGAGCTATGATATAAAACGAGAAGAATTAGGAAACCACTCGGAATTAAAGAGGCACGATAGAAAGTGTACATTTAGGCGTTTATGTGTTCCAATCACGCAGGCTAGAAAAGCTCCGTTCGGAAGTTCCGGAGGATTATCGCGAGAGATGGCAGCGATGTTTCGGATCGGTGGGTCAATTGGCATGTGCTTTTTGGAGGGTGAACAGGGTGGGTTTATCTCTCTACCCACTTCTTCCCACGGGTTTCCCGAAACAACATAACACCGTGGGGTAGGCAGCTTGATCAGAACAGGGAGGAAAGAGAAGGCGACAAATGGGCCGGCTTTGTTTGGACACGAGGGTGGTTTTGTAGCCTTGATGTTGGCACCACCATGGCGATAAACTGCTATCAGATTGGCTGCACAGGGACACGTTACCAACATAGCGGGGAATATTTTCCTCTCTCTGCTAATACGACTTCCCCTATTCCCATCGTATTCCCGTAGTTTGAATTTAAATAGATGAGTTCTGGTAATGGAATGTTGTGTTTTAATTGTCACGCTGTTAGAACTGAGAGAGAGAAAATGACGATGAGGAGAGGATGATAGAAAAAAAAAAGTAGAATTATATAATTGAGTTAAGGAACTTTTGTGCATTGTGTTTGAATTACTTGCCTTTAGATGTAATAAAAATAAATTTGAAATGTTACCGAAATAGTTATTTCATAGTTAATAGGATTATCTACTTTATATTAAGAAAACTATTTTACTAAATTAAAAATTTAATCTCCAGGACATATGATTAGTAAATATAATAATGACACATTAAAGATTCTACAGGCATAACAGTTTAGTTACAAAATAGAATAGTAGAATATGATCCCTTTAAATCTCTGCATGACATATTAATTTATTAACAAATAATTGGTTTCATACCCCTTAAGTTGAAAAGATGATACTGACGCATTTTATAGCGTGTTCATCACAATGAAACTGTTTTTATTTATTTATAACAGTATAGTATTGATTTATATAATTTTAATTCTGTATTTATTTATATTTATGTTACAAAGTTATGGAAATTCACTGTAATAATTTGAACTATCATTTGTGATCACACAAGCAAAGGCATGCTTTGAACAATGTACTGTTTGGTTTGTTATGATAGGTTTTGGTTTCAAGTCTTGTTTGGGTTTATTGTGAGGATTTTATAGTAGCTCCTACCCTAGTAAACGACAATTCTTGGACCATTTCCTCTAAATGTAGACCCTCCTCATACCTAGACAACTAGTTTACTAGTTTAAATATATAAATAGCCTGGATGGGTTATGAGACGTGATTGCATAAATATGATAAAGCATAGGAGGATTAATCAAAAGTTCTTATTTAATAGAGCAGATTAAATTGCGACGCAATCAGCCTAGGGGTTCACGCCCTCGTAAGAGTTGGCGAGTATCGATCCAAGAAAACCTTTCCCTTCCCCCGAGTTATACAACGGACCCATCCCCCATGTGCCTCGAACTGGAACAAAGGTGAGTGGTTGATGTCTACAACTCGAAATAGTGAAGAGGTGCAATACAAACACACATACGCGAACACACACACATGAACACACTGCGCTATTTATCAGCGATTGTGTCACACAACAATTAACAACATGGATGTCATATGAAATAACTAAGAAATCATGCCTAGTAAAAAAAAATTAATCATGTCTAGATTAAATTGAATCAATATTTGTTTGTTTTAAATCAATTTCAAATATGTAGTGATAAACACAAATTAGAAAGTTATCAATCTATTTTTTGTACAAGTTATTTTTACCTCCAATCCAAGCAAAGTGTTATGTTTATACCAATGAGGTTAGACACAATTTACTACTTTTTCTAGTAGGAAGAAAGAAAATAATACTTTATAAATAAGTGGTACATGCACTACATAGACTTTCTCTCAATTTTATCTTAAGTTAAACATTTTATTAAAAACCCGTAAGGTTTGCGAAACGAGATAATAGGTATATTTATAGTTGTAGAAACATACTAAAGATAATAGATAAAACAATATACACTGTTTCTTACTTTCTTACTTTCTTACTAGGAACACTATTACAGAAAATTTGAGAAAAAATAAATATCTTTGTCCAGCATATTCTAGGGCACTACTCTCGCAGTAGACTGAACTACCGATGATGGGGATATCAAGGTAAACATCTTGGTCTGTTATAATGAGAGTGATTTTTCTGAAATTATTTTCCACCATACCCCTACGAATTATGCGGGTTGACTTCCTACTAACATAACATTCCTCATAGTTATAACATAATATATGCGGTGCTGAAAATAAATATTAAGTCACACTTTCTTACAAAGATCAGAAAAATACGTTAAAATCATATTTATAATGTAATGGTTAGAGCTGCATTTCACTTTATAATTTTTAAAAACTTGTATCATAAGTTTACACCGCAGTTCTTAAACAGTCCCTTGGATTAGCTCTGAAAGGTGAGATCTTTATTTGGTTTTCGTAGTTTTCACTATAAAAAATGCTGATTTTCACAGATAATATGAACCAAAATATGATTTACTCTTCATCGCAATGATAATCCCCTATATAACATTTAATGTAGTCTACTATTCTCGAGAATATTTTGTTCATGTGGCAAGCCTTCAGGGATTAAGTTGTTCTACTTTTCCAACACCTCTGATTCTAACTATTCAACATTCGTTGCGTATATTTAATTAATATATCTGGCAATGGAACTGATATCCACGATATTTAATGGATTTTTATAAGAATATAGATTGGCTCAATTTCACGAAATTGTGAAAATCTTTGATTGTATATATCGCCCAAATTTGATGTGTGTCCACCATATAATTTGTTATCAAAACAACCGTTTCTTACAGTTCTTGAAATATTTGGAAAATGTATTAGCACATTATTGTCAGTTTTTTATTTTCAAATGGAATTCATATCTATTAAGAATATCTTTGTGGGTGCAAACAAATAGACAACGGGAAAACGTGCGCCCACATCCGTGGGGTTGGCGACCCTGTTTTAGAGTATATTTATTATTATTGCTGTGGTAGTAGCTATGGGTATATAAGCTGTATGGGATAAGATGATTGTGAGCAGGAGAATGTAAGGGGAGGAGCGAGGAGATTTTAAAGTGGCTAAGAAAGCCAACTTTCTACCCCCATCTCTAATTGGTATAATACTATCTAAAAATATTCTTGGAAATTGTGTAACGAAATAAAAATATATTTTTCATCCTTTTATGAGTTTTTACATATTTACAACACGTTATAATTTAGCACATTTATTTGACCAGACATTCAAATTGTCAAGAAAGAATAATATTTGTTTTATCATATTTCATTGGTTGAGTTGGAACAATGGCATACGAATTAAATGGCCTTTTTCTCATCCTTTCTTTCTTTTCATTCTAAATACACGCAGTTGGATTGTCAATGGTGAAGAATATTTTGTTAGAAATCTGACTGGACAGATTTTATGATTCCAAAACATTTCTTATGAATTAGAGATTTATAGCTATATCGAGAGAGCGTGAGTAAAGAAACTGATTTTGTTTATTTGATTTTACGTAGATAAATATTATATTATGTTTATTAAATTATTTAAAAATAATGTTATCATTACACTATAATAAAAAAGATATGAACTCTTTTTGTATTTGCCTAAATACATAAATGATATAATCAATTGCAATTAAAGTAAAAAGTTTATTATTTTCTACTTCAATATGTACGAGTCAGTTTAAAAAAGACTATTCTTATAAATGTGTTCGGTAAAAATTTGTCCTTCTCTTAACACTAAATATTTATATAATCCTTTTCTTGGATGTTAGTATTTAAATAATTCAATATTAAAATAATTATATAAATATGTCATTAACTACAAGAATTTTAACGTTAAAAACATTCAAACAGTCTTTAAATAACCGATTGACATGTCTGAAATAATTTTATATTTGCGTATGAGCTTTACTTTGTAATAAGATTTAATTTTTTTCTTACAAAGTTATAATATTTTGTAACTGGTTAATTTATTTTGAAAGGGATGTGCTGAAACTACTGATATGTTAGAAACTTGCACTATTTCTATATTTAATTATTATTCGTGCTGAAATTTATAATGTATGAATAATATCCCTAAGAAATCTATGTTATTAAGTTTGTACCCATTATTATTATAATAATATATATATTACATAATTATATTTAAATGATCATAAATTAAATTAGGGTTTTTTTACCTTAAAATTATACCTTATTAAAACCCTAATTTTCAAGTTTAATTTAAATGCGTATTGCTCGAACGGGTAGTAGAACATAGAGGAAGTTAAAGATTTTAATTTTAAATATTAATAAAATATGCCTTCTTACAGAATTTTATTAATAAATTTAAGGAAATTGTTTCACGTGACCATTAATACAACCCAATCCTATTTCAACCTATGTTTGCCAGTACCTAGAATAATTGGTGACGGATGGTGGATATTTGTTGAGACGAGAAATATTAGTTTACCTAAGAAATCCCAAACGGCTACAGCTCTTCCTGTAAACAAAGGCTCTTCCCTTTACACCCCAACCCACTCCTTTCCGACCAAGTAGGATGCTCGGAGAAGGACGAGGAAAATCTGGAGTGCAAACATTCAGAAGATGTTACTTTGCTCAGGGAAAAATCTGAGGCGGACGGAAACTGTTGCCATGGCAACCTACAGATACTGCTGTAGAAGAAACTGCGAGCGCTACTGAATGAAATATTTGATAATGGTGACGTCACTAGTCTCAAATATCTCGTTTCCTCTGAAAAAAATCTCGTTTTCTTAGTTTTACTTTATTTTTCCATCATCTCTTCGAATTTTATATCTTGGCCCAATGAAATCAAATATTTAAAGTGAGCTTGAATTATTATGTTTAGTTGAAATGTGACTACCTCGACCTCTTCGTAGTTATAACGCTTTGCAAAATGTGTGTTGGTATTTAATGAATTATTTTGTTGGATTAGGGAATGTTTCGCTAAAAAAATAATGAAATTATCGTGGTAGATCTAAAAGCTCAATTTAATAAGATCGTATAATATGAAAATGGATATTTTAGAATAAAAAAAATTTGAAATAAAACTTGAAGTTATTAGAATGAGTAATATAATGTTGATGTAATGATACAAATTACCTTATACTTGAAAATATGGACTTATTATTTAAAATATATTTTATAAAATAAGTATTTATCTTACATAGGTAAAAACAAATTAATGAATTATGTTGATTTAATTGTTTAATTAGTTTCGAGTGTATATTGGTCCAAGTAGCCGCTCTCGTAATAGACTAGACTAGCGATGACAAGGATACTGGTGTTCAAGTTCTTCTCGGGTGTACTCAGGGAGGCTTTTCTTTAATGGCTTTCCATTTTACCTCCAGGTAAATGTGGTTACACTTCCGCCAAATTCATCCTTGATCGTTCATAACATATTAGCGTATTTAGTATTTAAAATTGTGAAAAAAAACCCAGACCTTTCCCCTGGCTGTTTTAATATTTTTCTCCTAGATTTTAGTTTTACATATTATTCAAATACGAGAACATGGAGCTGGGAAAGTTAGATATTTTTACCATATTTCCATAACTTTTATTTTATATAGACATACACGGCATCTGAACGTTGTACGAATATAAGAGAACATGGAAGTACATACATAAACAATGGGAGATAATATATTGGACACTTACCAGTGTGGGTTAATTGATACTTTCAACCATCGTAGAGATGAACAACACTATTTACAAACGGTGTTTCTCGTACGGAGGCCATTGTCTTTATTGTGTTCAAGCTGGTGCCCCTAGTAGCAATCGGGAGAAATAGCGCGTGGGGGGAAAATATATAGACCAAACAAGATAAATGGAATATTGTTGGCATTAAAGGCCGCGATACTCAAATTTCGAAATCTATCGATTTAAAGAGAAAACTTGATATCTTACTTCGATTATATTATATTTTAAAACAATATTCGTGGTTATTTCTTACATCTCCATTTTAATATCATCAATTTAAATCAAAGGTTTCGGGATTATTTTTTTTTAAGAGCTCACTTCTTTAACCCCATAATGGAAGGTTTTTAATCATATCCAGTGGAAGTGAGGTTGCCTATTTCGATTTAAAGCGGATTTATCTAGAGATCGTTTTAATGATGCACCCAGCTGGGAATTTTACCATAAGAGTAAGTATTATCAAAATTGTATTAAGGTTTAAGGATAATGTGTTAACAGTTAACCCTGGATCCCAACTAGGCCTGAAAATGTTTGTGACGTGAGTTTTAAAATATTAACTGTGTTAAGAAGAATTTTACCATTCAAAAATCTTCTACAATAATGTTGTTCTACACAAGATTAACTCAATGGGTGAGATGGTTATATTTTTATCTGAGATGTATTCATCTCCAATTCAAGCCATCCAAGAACATCTTTAAATCTAAATACTCTACGAAATCTGAACTGACAACATAAAATCTATTTTTAGATATATAATGATATTAACAAGATTGTATTTTAAATTATTTTACTTCTGCCAACTTTCATCATCATGGTTTCAACCAATGTTAATCTCACAATAAATCTTTTCAATATAATTATGTAATTTAAATAATTAGAAGCATAATAAATTTTGGTTTACTTGAAAACCAAAATATATTTATCTAGTTGCTTTGAGTTTTTAAAAATAATTTTCTCTTAATATTGATAACTGAAAATTGTTCACAGATTTAAAATTTAATAAAGAATAAATCACATTTATATTTTTTTTTACATTTCAATCACATTTATATTACCTTAGAACTGTACTCATCGGAGCTCCACATGCAAATGATGTTATTTAATTTAAGATCACATTAATGATACAAAAATTGATACCCAATATACTTTTCATTTATTTCATGTCCATCCTGATAAACTTACCACATTATTTGTAAGTGTTTATATATGTGATTTTACAAGTTTCCCTAGGTATTGTTTATTTTAAAAAGCTCTGAGAGTTTTTTAATTTTGCATGGAAATATTTCATAATATGTTTACAACCCGAACGGATAATATAACACAGTGATGAAAAAGATAATTACTCTTTTTTTATTAGAGAAGTAATGTTATAGAATTAATTAAATTTTAATAGAAACAAAGAATGTATATTTTTAATGAATTTGTTTGAATATATATATATTAAATAATAGGATAAGGTATATATTTGTATATTATTGGTTTTATGCGTATTTATCATATTTATATATTAAATATATATGGTATATATATATATATATGTATATATTAAATGAAAGTTTTATGTACACGTGATATTTATCTCAAAAATAGATAAAGATAGCTAGTGGGTGGGGAGGGGGAAGGAAAAAATAAGGAAAATGAAGAAAGTATATTCAAACTTACCATTTTACTAACGTACAGTACATATTTTGAAAATTAAACTCTTAAATAATCTTAGTCTAAATATGATATTTCCCTCACCAAAAAATTTAAAAAATCCATCAATTTGGAGAGGTAAATATTAGCTGATTTAATATCTGATAGAATTTTTTTAATATATTGAACAATTTCTCTATTCAATCTCCAAGGGAATATTGGTTCAACTTATTAAATTTCTACCAATAATGGCTTTTTCCTTAAATCCAACCAATTATATTTATTTATTCTCTGTGTTTAGAGTTAATTTTTTAATATTTGTAAAAGTCAACTAAACTGTCATTAAATAAATTGACCTAGAGGGTCAGAAATGAAAATCAAATTTTAAAACGACATCAATCATAATATATATAGCATTGGCTAGTGATATTAATTCACGTTTAATAGCTATGGTCAGTAGTAGATACATTCAAATCTCGATCTTACAGTTCTGAGTCAAGCCATTTATATTTATAAAATAATTCAGAAAATTGTATAGTAAGTAACCAATGACTACCACTATTATTGATTATATTTTGTAAATGGTAACAATTACTGTTATAACTTAATTATGTGATTAATAACCGCAATTGATTCTGTACTAGGATTAGAAAGAAAACATTACGGCATTTTTTAATTTATTTTAATGCAATCCAAACATTAAGAAATGGTCTTAACTAGTTTTTGTTCCTGTCATTATAACGTAGTTTTTAGTAACTTCTCTATTTTTGTTCTAAATAATGGTCAACTAGAAATATACATTAGAAACGTTTTTCCTTTAGTAAGATACAATAAAATGATGTTTCTTTAGTGGCAGTTACTGTTAAAATGAGACTATTTATAGGAAGTCAATGGTCCTAGCTTGGATGAAAGGTTGATTGAGGCCAAAGTTCTAGTCAAAGCTAAAGAAAACAAGTCATTGCCTTTGTTCGCTTTATTCGTGTATCTCCAGTACACGTGATCTTTCTAGAAGTGTAGTACTCCTTTTATGGTCTGTGATAAAAGGAAAAGAGAATAAAAGTAAAAATCGAGAAGTAAAAATAAAGCAGTGACATTTAATTGGCTTTCACGAACAAGATGTCCAAACAAGATGATTTTTTTTGTCATTCAGAGCTGAATGTAATTAATATAAAATTTAACAATGTACTATTTAATATAGTATGGTCAATACGTAGAATTTATTACACATTATGTACGTATATTTATTCATAAAGAAATATTTATACACAGAAAATGTAGTTTTTATAAAAATGAATATAAGTATCTTTATAAATATATATGAATAGTAATCATTATTATTGTAATTTGTATTTTCAATTGAATTATTATTATTAGCACCACGTCTTACTACCCGTTCGGGTTATACGCACTTGCGCTAATGTGCAATGGTAGGGTGATTGTGAGATGAAATGGAGGACCTACAATTTAACGTGGAATCCAAACCACGGTGGAGGCCTGGCATTCCTCACATTCACAAGTTGTGATTAATACACGTCTTGTCAGAGGTGAAGGAAGGGTTTGGCAATCAGATAAATCTGTGCTGGGACCGAGGATTGAACCCCGGAACACCAGCTCAGAAGTCTAACACCTTACCCCTAGACCACCAGATCACCTTCAATTGAATTAATATCTTACATAAGCTTAGAGTAATGGATGATAAATTAAAGAAATATGATGTGAATTATATTTGTATTTTCAATAACCTGTTGTATAAAATGGGTAGACAATAGTTTTTACACATTTGTATTATTTGGAATGTTCATTTTATTAGGATTTCAAATGAACTATTCCTTGCCAAAAGAAAACCTTAATTTTTTTTCTAAAGTTTTTAATTTTGATATCGAATGATTTAAGTTAAAAATTATGTTTTGAAAATTTGATGATAATTTAATATTTTAAACATTAAATATTTAGATTTTTAAATAAAAACGTTTATTCATATTATAATTAAATAAGGAATATGATATAATAGTATGTGGATGTTTTGAAAATTTTCCACTTCATTCTATAAATGGTTTTAAAACTACTAAAAAAGCCACTTATTATTTACAAAATATACAATTTACACTATAAAATATTTGTTTTATTGCAGAGCGGTTGAAGCTATATTCAAACTACGTACTATTTATCACTCCTCATATATTAAGTATGACACAAACAAATATTGATCCTTATGAAAGGTTAAAAAGGTAATTGAAATTAGATTTAAAAAAATTGAATTATATTACTAAACAGATTTAATAATGTAGAGATTGTTTAAATAAACTAAATAAGTTTAATGGTGTAGTTTATTATTAGTTCTAATAAGAACACTTGTGTGTTTGGACCCATATGTATAAAATAATTCGTAGAGCAAGAAAATTCAAATTATTGTCAAGAAAAAATATAATCCTAGTTCAGTTCATTAGTGTACTGGGAGAAATTCAATATAAGTTACACAAATGAGGAGTTGTAGGAGAATATATTTAAAACTACAAATTATTCTCTATTGAGTCTATATTAACTGATGATTCCAGTCCAGAAGACAAGATATTTCACTATTTGCTACGGATTATATGGTTCAGTTCCCGCACATAAGTAATTCAAAGATATAAGTCTAAAAATGTAGTCATGCTTTTGTACTGTGCTTATTTTTTAAATAGAAAAATAAAGGCTATATAATTATAAAGGGCTATTATATTTAATCTGCCATTACTTAAATAAATATAATAAATATTTATCATACTTAACTAATAAAATTTAGTCATTAAAATATTCATTAGTAAAATTAGTACTAGGCCTACTACTACTAAGATTCGCTAAGAAAATTGGGTCTAAATTTAGGCCACTATATTTACCGGAATCCTGATTCCTTAATATTTAAAATGAGTACGTTAGGGAGGGAATGATTAGTTTAGAGAGAGAACATTAGGTTAAGAGAGAGCTAGATAAAGAATTTAAAAGATAAATTTAGAGGGCGAGTTTGAAAGAGAGAGTGGGTTTGAGAAAGAAATTAGGCCTGAGAGAGAGAGCGGGTTTGAGATAGTGCGAGTGAGATAGAGAAAGTGAGATCGATAGAGTGAGATTGATATGGATAGAGGGTTTAATATAGAGGAGGTTAGAGAGAGAGAGAGAGAGAGAAAGCACGTTTGTGAGAGAGAGTTCAAGAGATAGAACGTTCGAGAGAGAGAGCATTTGAGAGAGCTTAGGAGAGAGAGTATAATAAAGATAATATGAGAGAAATTGTGTAATAGATAGTGTATGTGGGGGTAAAGAGTGTGTGAGAAAGGGGGATAAAGTGTAAGAGAGAGAATGAGAGAATATTATATGAGAGAGCCTTATATAGTTTGTGTGCGTGTGTTTTTATGAGGGGAGAAAGTGTGAGAGAGATTTGGAAAGAGAGTGTGAAATAAAGAGTGTGTGTGAGAGTTTCACATATGGATGCTATTAAGAACATGGTTCAAACATTAAAATAACGTCTTGGGCTGTAGATATTCATAAAAGTCACAAACTTACATACTTGATCTTATAACAAACGCCGTTACTTGGACCAGAACCATTTTTGAGTTTTAATTCAAAGATTCTCGCTTTATATTTCACTAACTATACACGAAATATACAAATTCTTAAATAAAATATAAATAGTACTCAAGTTTTGGCTCAATATGATAAACATGTTTCATACATAATTTTGAGGAACTAATATATATAAAAATAGCCGATCTACTGTATAATAAATCAATTAGCATAAATACGAATGTTATCTGTACGGTATTTTTTAAAGAAAACTCAATAATAATCAAACGTAATAAAACTCACACTTATTTATTCACTAAAAACTGAATCTGGTCCGTAACTATAGTCAAAATCTATTGAATTTGGGTATTAATTTAAATTTAAAGTTAAAATTTTTATTACCATTAATGTTTTAGTGTTATTATTACATAGCTAATTATGACACAGTCAAAACATTCGTTTGTTAAGAATTATCTAATTTATAATCATTGTCTTTAAACGAGATGTTTTTATTAAATTAATGAGGATTTTTCTAATAAGCAGCCTTAGATAAATTAATTCCCCGAGAGACAATTTATATTTATTAAATACCAACTTTGGTTTAGTTGGTGAGTAGACATGGGTGAGTTTAATTTTTGGAGATACAATGTATATGTCATGCATTATAAATTGTTCTCATTACACTAATAGTATAAAATGTAACTACGCTTGGTTTTTTAGAGTCCCTAGGGAATGTTTAAGGAACAACCACAATTAAAAGTCAAATACTAAGTTTGCATTAAATATTTACGTTTTAAAATAAGACAACAGGCACACCACAGACTTATTACAGGTTCTGTTCCAGAACACTCTGATAACTAAAAAATTTTTACTACTTGAAGCAATGCATTTTTTTAATTAATCGATGTTTGTACTTCAATAATGTCGTTTTATACAGACCTAAGTGAAAAAACAATCTTTGTAATTAAAATAAACACTGTAGACCTTATATATAGGAAAAGGGTAAGCTTAAAAATCACTGGAAACTGATGCATACGGTAACGTCATGTCACTAAGATGTCGTATCTGCAATGCAGGTGCTTCTATTATTCAAGGAATTATGGCGATTGGAAAGCGTCAAAAGTCAAAGTGTCCTAAGTCAGGGTATGCGTTTAATTATTAAGAAACTGGTACTATATTATCATCGTAGTTTGTTGGATATTAGTCATTATGCATGGCGAAATGCCATATGTATAATCTATTTTGCTTACAATCCAATAATTTTAGGAAGACAATTTTAGAAAAATCATTTCTATATATTTTTGTTTTGGTATACATTTATAACATTCTATATTATAAATGTTATTTTATAGGTATTGATAATATATATGCATTTAATGTTATAGTTGCAAATCACGTAAATTGATGTATGAATATGTGAAAGTTGATCTAATTGTTTTAATATATGTTGGATAAAGCCCTTACTATTAAAATGTTAATTTTTGTAGTAATACCCACCTATAATTATGACATTTTGTAATTTTTGTGCAAACATATAGATTAAAACCTTTTTTTATATACCTGATATACTTTTTTAAATTACAAAGATAACTATTCCTTAAAACTGTTCATGTATTCACCGACAAACGTAAATTACATTAAGTGTTGGAAAATATATTATGCTACTATTTACCATAAAATAGTAGTTCTACGATATTACTTAGTTCATGATAAATCCTTAATTAATACATATATACCTAATAATGCCGTCAACTTAAGGGGTTGGCAGAAAACTCTGCTTTAAAAAACTCCGTATTTAAGCCATACACACTAATTTTCTCCACACTTAACTTTCCTCATAACCCCTACCTATTAAGATAGTTCATTAATATTCATCAACATTGGGTTAGAAGTGCTAAAAATAAAATTAAAGTCATTTCTGTTGGTCTACAGATATTTTAAGAGTCATATATAATCCAAATTTTACAATAATTTTTAATAAGCAATCATATAAAAAGAAATACTTTACATTACCGAGTGAAATCTAAAATTCGAATGCCATGAACTAATAAATTGGTATTAAGGAATATTTTATTTTAATCTTTT
>CABFWB010000024.1:650569-664590 GCA_902151455.1 Timema bartmani | reverse complement strand
TTTTTTTTTTTTTTACGCCAGTTAACATTCATAAAACAAAAATTGATGACACGTTGCAAGCTTATTTCTGGCTGAAAACAATAAAATAAGGAGGGTTTTAGATAGTAAATAATACCAAATGAGGGGAATGTGTGGAGATAAGGAAGCGATGTCCAACGTCTAGCTTGTCAGTAGAGGAGAGAGAGAGAGAGAGAGAGAAGTAAAGGAAGACTAGACGAGACCAGAGTAGAGCAGATGGACAAGGTTGTTCTAATCAACAACCTGTAGAACGTGACTTACATTTTACCCTTCTAGGCTTCTAAAACACTACAATAAGATCCAGTAGGAGAAGGCGAGGGAAGAGTGGGATTTGTGTGGGAGGGGGGGTAAAGGGGTCAATTTGGTCAGATACGCATGAGATTGTGGGAAAAGAAGAGTTCGGTAGAAAACAACTGATCACGTCTTTCACTTTGCGAGGTCGGTGGAGTCATGACATTGCCGTTGGCCCTTTTTTTCATAGAACGAGATAGGTCACGGCCAACATGGCTTGGTACGAATTTTTCTTAATTGATCTTTAATTACGTTAGCCTACAAATTATACTGAAAACCAAGAGCCCTAAAACCTTACTTAAATCCTTTTGTATTTTTTTCAATCAATGTTTAAGGAATAATCAACCTTAAAGGTCAAGGTACAAAGAGCATTAATTTATTACATATTTATTTTTTCGGGCCTTACTACTCCTCCAGACTATCAGCTTACAATTTTACTAGTTAGGTAGGAATGAGGAAGATGGAATCTACAGTAAATTTACCCAAGTTAAAGAGAAAGTAGGGTATTACACTAATTAGGTAAATCACTCTGAAGGTACAAGAAATACATGAGATATTAGAGGAAGCAAGACTTAGATTGTATGAGTATGTAATGAGGATATAAAAAGAGAAGATACCAAATAAAATATTGGCAATGAAGTGTGTAGGAAAAAAACCACAAAAAAAAAAAGCCAAGAAAGAGATGGGAGGAGTAAATAAAAGAAATTGTTCAAGTAAAATGAGAAGAAGGGAAGAAATTAAAGGAGGAAGATTTGTGAAAGTAGAGAGGAAGATGGAGGCATTTTACTTAATTGTCCCATTCACAGGCTGGAAAGAGTTGGTGATGATATGATGACCCTTAATAAATTCGTCTAGGATTTTTAGCCCCACCTCCTTGTTTCCGGAAATACTGTCTAAGAAAAAAGTTATTTACATGGTAGGTGTATCACATCAAGCTTTTGGAGTAAATAAATTGAGAGCACATCTTATTGCGTATCTCCCATCTATCTAATCAATATACCCGAATGTACTGTCAATATGTTAAATCACTTTTCATACAACCAATCTGACCAAATGTACTAGATAAACTGTATTTTTCAAAAAGTATTTAAAAATCAGTATATCACCCCTAGTTTTTAAAATATAGCTAAAATAGAGATCTCGGCTTTGAGGTAGGCCAACATCTAAATTTTAAGTTTGAATACATACCATCAAATAGTTTTGGCTGTCATCCCAGATTATTATAATGTTGCAACTTTTTTTGTTTCATGCATTAATTTTTGAGTAGCTTTATTGAACTTAATAATTCTTTATTTTAATTTAAATAACTATATTACTATGTGATGGTACTTAGCTAAATACTGTAAATTCCCCTTTTGGATTGAACCCTGGTAGTCCTAAATTCTGGATAGGCCAAGTGCAATTTTTTTGGAAAAATTAGGTAAAAAACTATGTCTAATCCTATATATTTTATTAATAAAAAACTTAATGTTAATAGACATTTGTAAGAAACTAGTGATGATAAATTACTATATCAAATTGTTTCAGTCAACATAATGTGTTTTCCTGAAAATAAAAAGAATTACAATATTGTTAATGTAAGTAATGTAAATGTTAGTAGTGTAAATGTAAAACTCCAGTACATTATAAATGTTATTCATAATTTGAATTAATGAATGTAAGTTTTATAAGACTCATTTTAGAGGTTATTTAAAATTTGTGAAAATTCTCTGCCTTCCCGTAGACCACTCCGTACTTTATTCCCAGTAACCCAAATTTTTTCTAAGCCAAACAAGTTAAGGTTCCAATTATTGGTTCGGTAGTTCGTGTTAACAAGGTTCCACAGTAATACATTGGCGCTAGTATAATTACATTAATAATATGTCATTCAAAAATATGTATTTAAATGTAATTAACTAATTATAAAATATGCATGAACTAAATTATAGTATTAACATACATAGAAAATGATAAAGTTTTACAAATAGTATTTTTTATTTCAGGGAAAAAAAAAGTCAATGTTCACAATTTTCTTGATTTCGAAAAACTTCAAAAAAATGCCTACTACACCTTATCTACATGAAAAAGAGTTAAGAATTAATAGCCAAAGCTATTATTTATGCTTATTAGTGGGGATTACTCCACCTAGATATCATATTCTGAAAATTGAAAAATGACACCTGGACACGGGAATCGGTCCCGGGTTCGATTCCCGTGTCCAGGTGTCATTTTTCAATTTTCAGAATACATGAAAAAGGATAAATAGTAAAGCAAGCGAATACTTCTGTTTTGTAATGTTATAATATAGTTTTTTCTAAACATTTTATAGTTGTAATAAAAAAAACATCCAGTGAAGAAAACTACTGTTTCTTAAAAATTTTAAAACTAGTTCTCACTTAGGCCTAATATATTAAAAACGAATAGTTTATTAATTTTATACTAGTATTTCTTGTTGAGTGGTAAATATATTTTGTTTGTAGGAAACATCTACTAGATCTGTGCCCAAAGAAAACTACTTATCCTATAATCAAAGTAAGCAAAATAATTTAATTTAGCAAAGTAAATAAGGTAATAAAGTTTACGTGTTCAAATTTTTCATCGATAAAGCAGTATTAATCTAGTCTCGTACGTTTAATCAAAGTGAAACCACTAAATAAATCTCCTTCATTCAGACATGTCACTTTTTTTCTCAATTAAATGAATCATAAAAACCATAAAACTAATTAAATTTGAAGAACTATCTTTCTTGTATTGTGTAAACAAACCCTGCTTCCTCCATTTACCACAATTTTTGTTTTAAAAAATAAAATGATTTTTTTTTTTCAAATTGATTTTTTTTTTATCAAGGACAGGGTCACTGAAAAGTCCTTGAGATTTATGTCTAATTTCGAAATACTTCCCTGCCAATGGAAGGTACAGTATCTGGGTCATTGAATCTCACTGCTGGACTACTGATGATGATAAAAACCCGGTACTGTAAAAGAAGAGGTTATGATGTGACATAGTACGTATTTTATAGGAGGGGTGGTTCATTCTCCTTTCCTTCCCTACTCACCACCACAGACACAAGTAGGCCTATACCGCAGGGAACGCACTGGTCTCCACTGTTTGTTCGTGAGCTCTGTCAATATTTTGCTTGTCCTAATCACGTCTACCTCCGCAAAGCCGCGGGCGTGACCTATGTAATTAGATTAATCATGACGTCACGCTGATATTCCCTCCAATCCACCCTCCACCTAACAAACACACCTGGACAACTTTTACCAAACTCTCGCACCTTTCCATAAATCAGATAACCTAAATAGAATCAAATGCTACGTTGCATAACACAGACTTTCTCACTCTTTTATCTAAAGATGAAGACATTTAACAAAATATTGTAAGATATGCGGAGCTAGATATTTTATACATAATTGTAGAAACATGATGGAAAATAGTAGCATCACATTTCACCAAAGCTTTTACACACAATAGCTTGCAATACTTTTTTTAATGTTATTGCCATCTAGTTTGAAAAAATTAAATAATTTTTCTAATATATTTAGTGAAGTTTATAAGAGATATTAATTAATTTTAACATTTGACTAATCAATAAATGATATTAACTATCACAAGTATAACTCTATTATTTTTAAATTCTCAGTATAATACTATGGGATTGAATTAACCATGATGCCTCATTTAATTAAATAGAAAAAAATATTAGGATTTATGGTGTGCTGGCTATTCCCTTAAAAGAAACATAGGTTTTAATTTTCTTTCCACGGCGATGTTAACAGTTCTTGAATATCTCTCATGAACAAAGCGGCATTATATGACAAACTTTCTAAATGTAGGGAGAAAGTTGTCATCTATTACTAGGATACCTTGGACAGATATTCAACAACTGTTTATATCACCATGTAAAGAAAATTTAACTTTGTGTCTTTATTGAAGAAATATTTTATTCCTTTTGATAAATAATTGTTGGCTGTAAAAAAAAAATTTTTCTCGCGTCCTCTAAATCCCCATCTTATCGCACTATTTTACGACTGTAAGAACGAATTAAGAAAATATAAGGAAGCTTATTATTTTTATTTTGGAGTGATGATATAAGAACTTAATGGAAAATTATATATGAATAAATGAAGCCCCCATTAGTAACTCCTTAATGAACTATAAACTTGAATTCTCAACTAATGGTAGTCAGGTCAAACAGGTTAAACGTCTTGGTCTGCTTGGCCACATTTACGATTACTAACAATTGAAATACTCGCGGTAGTTTTAATAGATTTGCACTTTAATAGAAAAAAGCTCTTAATTATCTATATGTTTTTATTTGAACAAATATACAAAACAGTTTTCTAGATTAGAACTGTAGATTATGTTTTTGAAATGTTTAGTGCCGGTTCTATTTAATAAAAAGTGTATAGTGCGATTATAATGTTGTTTAATTGCCGAATATGTAGTGATATTAACCAATGTACTTAAGGGACCATGATTATTTATTATAGATACTTAATTGTAACGTTTGATTGCATGAAATTCAGTGGTGCTTCTATCAGCCACTTTTACTAATTTATTTTTAAAACAAACAGCAAAAATAGACACCATAGAGTTGATACAAAACATAACTATAACGGTAAATGGAACAAAGTCAATATTACGTGAATAATTATTTGGTCCTACGGTTAGTTAAACCTGGAACCATTTCTGAATAAGCACAATGGCACCAGCAGTAGATATAGCTAGGCAAGCAATAAATCGACTGGATTTTCAGTGACTGGGAGATCGAATAATTTTCTGGGCATGGTGAACTGAAAGTGGTTTTCTAAATGTGGTATATCACATAAGCTTTTTCTTAAATTCTGTGTATAGTTTAATTCGGCTGAACTTCTTCTTAATTAACTACCCAATTCCACCTCATAGAGTAGGCTTATAGATATCTTAATAATGGAAGTACTAATCTTAAATTAATAGATAAGAAATATTGAAAACTGTCTGAAACATTGTATCAGATAATAACTATTCTATTGATGAAATGGTTATAAAAAACAAATTAATTATCATTTATACTATTCAATCAAGAAAAGAGCTAGAACATTTATAGTTGCATATAATTATCATTTTCTAATTGAAAAATAACACTTGTATACGAGAATTTAATGCAGGACCTTTGACTTAGTATACCAATGCTCTAACCACAGAGATATATAGGATTTATCCCATGCGAAGGGTCATTCTTCACAAATATTATAAGGCAGCGTCTGTGATGAACATGTTGAAGTCGTCAGCTTCATATATGTGATCAATTAAGATGGCGACCTATCAGATAATGCCAACATTTTAGACTCGGGAAGGTTTTATTCTGACAATAGAACAAATACAATTGTACGAATGCACTTAAATAATCAAGTTATTAATCTTGTTGGCTATGATTATAGCTGCATCAAAATATATTATACATTAAATTGAAAAATGATACCTGCACACAAAAATTAAATTCGGGACTTTGGACTTAATGATCCAATGCTCTAAAAGCACTGAACTATTGTGTCGTCTTATGATAATTTCCGCACGTCTACCACAGACTTTTCTTGAAAATATTAGTACAAAATGACACAAAGCAAGGGACGAATCATGTATAGCTCAGTCATTATAATAGTCAAATATGTCAAAGGTCTTTGTCCAGGTGTCATTTTTCAATTTAAACTATATCTACAATCAGATGTATCAAATTAGCCAAACTAATAATAATTGTATTTTAAGCAGTCCAAATTTAATATTCAAAAATTTAAAACTTACCAAGAGCTCATTCACATACTGTTTTTATATGAAACAAATATTAAAATAATAAAATATTAATTTAGTTTATATGTATAATCAATTTTCCTCTGATGGTTTTTTAACAATTTTATTGACACAAATTATCGTATAGTCATCTGTAAATACATCTATCATCCAAACATTAATTAATTTAAATTCATTTTATAGCAAATTTAATTAATCTATCAGAATGAGACTCCTTTAGAGCAACAAGCCCTCGTTTATGATCGTAATAGTACCCTTTATGTACTTACTTATTCTATGAGACTAGGAAATTTAAATTTTATTGCTGTACTTACAAATGTACGCCACCTATCCCTATATTGAGCTAGTTCTATCCAGTCCACCTCATTTTACCCTATATACTTCAGGCCCCCTTTCTGTACACTATACTTAAAAGGTATGTTTGATACTTTTAATACACCGGTTAAAATTTTACGTTTAGGTGGATACGCTATATTTAATATCTGGTAATACTTTAGATCCACATCTTTAAGAAATCATATAAACATCATGTGGAGAAATATTTTTACAGCCAAGGTTCATATATTTTATCCTATCACACAAATGATTAATGTAGAGCAGGCTTGAAGGTTTCATTAGATTCTCTATAAAGTTACTAAAACATTTTGACCTAATCAAAAGCAGGACTTTAAATGTAATGTAGACTTAATAAATAATTTGTTTTGCTTGCCACACTAAACTTTATTTGATTATTTCTTTGCGAGCATTCGTATTATCAATTTAAGATCATTGGCGTGAAGTACGATATCGCTAGAAAATAAAGAAGAAACCAACCTGCTTAAACAAAATGATGAAACACTATACTTAAAATAATAATATACTAATTTGGCAAAAATAAAATACTAGGCATGTTAATGAAAAAATTTATATATTTTCTGTCATCACATTTAGATATTTTTTAAAGGATGTAATTTATTATATTATATTTAGTTAATATCCTTTACAAAATGGTAAGTCATAAGCCTAATATATGGAATGTTTGTGAGAATGTTCATTAGAGAACAGATATGGGCATTGGTTTTTTTATAGTTTAAATAGTATCAAGCCATAATAATAACATCTGACGTTAATATACGCTTTTGGATTACGCGTCCTTGTTCTCAAATAAATACGATAATAGTAAAGTAACACCTTGCACTATTTTTTTATTAAAAAAATAGACGGGTTTTTTAGTTTTTATTGGGACACTGTGTTTATTTTAATGTTAAAAATCATTAAGAACCCAAATATGCCCGTAAGCGTAAAGTACAGTTTTACTTGTGATTATATATCCCTGAAGGCAAGCTTTTTTGATAAACTACTCTTTTATAGTATTTTTTAAATTAAGTTACAGTCCAATCTGCATAGAAATAACTTTATTTTGGAGCTATAAAAGCTACTAGATACACATATACACTTTTAACGCATTAATAGCTTAAATGATTTTATCCCTAGCCGTCACTATAAATAGTCAATACCTGTAAATATTACTATTAATATAAATATATATATATATTATAAATGCCTGTAAATATTACTATTAATACTCTAAAGTGTTATCACTGACCGTAAGAAAATATTTTATTTTTACGAAAATTCCAAACTACACATTACCATTATAATAAAAGAGGACCAAGTTGTAATTAATTTCTCATTACCCATTACCTTATTAGGAGAAACATTTATAAACACCACTACTCGATGATACAAATTGTGCGTGAGGACTTAACGACGTTGTCTACTTGGTGATTTCAGAACCATCTTGCCAAGTGTGTTGCGTATTAACATGGCACACCAAAGCACAATCAGCAGTAACACACTTAGACACCAATGTATAATTATTTAGAAAGAGAAGGAAGACACCGAGGAGAGGCCACTTGCCTATGGGTTAGTAACACTTCCTTAACCCTATGAAGGGGTTACACTCCACCACACACACACGCATACTAACATTTGCTCCTGGACAATATTGACCTGCCTTTATAAGTTACATTCTTTCTTGTTTCCTATTCTTGATATGTTTCCACGGTCCTTTTTTGTTATATAAGTCCTGGAAGTAAGATTCCTACAGGTAATTTTCGTGTCTAGATCAAATAGCATGAGCTATGAATTATTTATAAAAAAATATATATAAAACCACTTCAATATATAAAAAAAAATATACCAAGACAGTGTAAGACTGTTCTTAAGGTTATTTAAGAACTTATGATTTTTGTTTTAATGTTATATCTTTAAAGATCACTGAATAAAACTTAACTACATTTACATGTGAAACCCTACCTTGATTTGTCGTGACGTCACAGGCAGTCAAAGTTCTTAAGTCCATTTACGTTCAATACAATATCCCTACCCCAATTCTTTTACGATGAGTGTCTTCATTAACCCCTGTAGCTCCTTTATTATTTTGGGATGCAATCCAATACCTTTGAGAGACGTCAGTATAAATACCTCTCTTGGAGTTGAAGATGCTGAAATACGTTGTATGGGTGTTCTAGGAACTTTTAGATAGGAGATTTTGTTTTACATTATCAGCATCTTACTACCCATATGGGAGATAAGCATCTAAATTCACTTTAAATGAGGATTGTAGGGGTATGGAAATAAAAGATAATGCATTCTCATGTGCATAGAGGGAAAGTATGGAATCATGGTCTAAGGCATCACTCCCGCAATAGACTAGACTTCCGATGACGAAGAGATCGTTGTTCAATCCCTGTCAGCTGTGAGAGGGTGGCTTTTCATAAGTTTTTCCCCAATCTTTCTTCGCATGAAAATGCGGGTACACTTACTTTAAATGCAGTCTTTCTAATCACTAAAAATATTTATATATAGGTTAACCAGAGTGGGTAGTAAGACCTGATAGCTGAAAATAACACTGGTTAGCAGCGATTTTGCATCTTGTGTGTGATACATCCATTAATATGTATTTTTTGTTGTAGAATCAAAATCTGCCATCGGAAATGCTCTGTCACGTATGGTTTTTAAGATATTTGAGGATTTTACTATTTTTTATTTTTGTGTTGTTTGTGTTCTCTTTTTTTTTCATGAATTATCACTAACAATATTGGTTGCACTCTGTATTTGGATGCAATATACGATGGAATAATTTCTAAAAATAGTCACTAGATGGCAGTGCAACTTAGTTGAGGGGGAATGGTACTCCCATTGGCCGATAGAGGTGACTCAGATAGCCACGCTAGCTTTGCTGTTTAGTGAGTGTTGAAACTTAGATGGTGTTAGTCACTTTGTTTATTTCTCTTTATTGATATCTTGGTTTGTGTTATTGTGTGATTTTGCTGGTCCTGTGTTAACTAGTGAGACGTTCTGATATTTTTAGGTTATAGTTAGTACACCCCGCTAACTTTTTCTATGTATGTGGTAGGTTCAATCCAAACCCCCAAATAGAGCCAATCACTGACTTAGTTAAGAAGAAACTGTACATTGATTGTGCTCTTGGAGATCAGGATAAACCCTTTGCACCTCATATTGCTTGGGTAGCCGGCCCAAATACCCTTATAGAATGGATGAAAGGAAGCCGCCGAACCATGCCATATGCTGTTCCAATGGTTTGGTGCGAGCCAAAAGATTATATGGACTGTTATTTTTTCCTGACAAATATTGCAGGACATTCCAGTAAAACTAAACATAAAATTAAATATCCTAATGTTTCTTCAGTTCATATGCCTGTGTCTCATGGGGAGGGCTTACCTGTTTGTGCTTGTCACTTACAAATCACTGCATCAGAGCCATCAGAGGAAAGTGAATCAGAAGCTGCACGACGTTTGGACGAATACATCCCTGAAAATAATGACAGATCGCCTCACCCCATGGAACAGAAGGAACTGAACGATCTGGTCCGTGAATTGAAACTTTCTAAACAGCAAGCTGAACTTTTAGGTTCTAGACTGCAACAATGTAACCTTCTAGAGCAAAGTACAAAGACTTCAAGTTTTAGAATAAGAAATAACCGTTTGTCTGGATATTTTGAAATGAAGAGTTCAATGTGTGTATGCACAGACGTGAATGGTTTGATGATGGAGTCGTGTGTTCAATATAATCCATATGAGTTGAGAGTATTTACTGATTCACCTAAAGCAAGTTTAAAAGCATTACCATTTCATAAAGGTAACAAACTTCCATCAGCGCCTTTGGTGCATTAGATGGACATGAGGAAAACTTATGAAATTATGGATTTGCAGACGGAGGGAATCAAATATAAAGATTATGAGTGGCATATATGCTGTGATTTAAAAGTTGTCGCACTGTTTATGGGTTAACAGGATGGATTCAAAAAATACTGTTTTGTTTTTTTTTTGCTTGTGGGACAGCCGAGACACTCAAGAACCACTACAAAGTCAAGGAATGGCCTATGAGGAAATTATACATTGCTGGAAAGGAAAATGTGAAATTTACTCCATAGGTTGAGCCAAGTAAATTTATTTTGCCTCCGCTTCATATAAAGCTAGGCTTGATGAAGAACTTTGTAAAGGTCAGGCCTTTTATCATTTAAAAAAAAAATCTCATGTTGAGTGAAGCAAAGCTTAAAGAAGGTATATTTATTGGGCCACAAATTAGGGCATTGTTTAAATATCGAACCTTTGATGCTAAGCTTACAAATATCGAGATAGCTGTTGGTCCTCTTTCAAAGCCATTGTTTCCGGCTTTTTGGGCGACAAAAGAGACGATAAATATGTTTCCATATGGATTGATCTATTGGACAACTACAAGAACATGGGTGAAGAATGTCACTAAAAATTCACTTTCTTCTCTCGCAACTTGACTTTTCCCCAGAATATTGTGGTGATGTTAGTGAAGAACAGGGTGAACGCTCTCACCAAGATATCCTGACCATGGAACATCGTTACCAAAAACCTTGGAACCCTTCAATGATGGGCGCTTACTGTTGGTTTATTTTTAGGGAGACTGATGAAACATCTTACAAAATAAAAGCATCGTCATCCCATTCTGTCAAAGAAAAATAACATTAAACTTTATAAATATTAATATCATAGCATAATGTGAATTATTTTAGTGCTTTTTGTTGATTTAAATTAGTTTATTAAGGAAAATTGATAATTAACTTTTTAAATATGAATATCATGGCTTATTGGGGATTATTTTAATACTTTTTGTTGGTTTAAATTAGGTTTTCACGCTATCAAGAAAATATAGGTGAGCTCTAAGTGCTATCATTTGTTTGTATCTAAAATGGTAAATAGTTGCTAATGTCCTTTTATTGTATTTGTATTAGTGTTGTGTATCTTGTAAATGTGATGTAATAGATAGAATCTGATTTTTCCACTGAATTCAGAACCCGAAAATTAGTTATATCCATCCATTTATAAACCAGATACAGAAAAAATGTTTCAATTTGTTGACGAATGTAATTATTGTCAACAATGGCGTATCCAAGAAGTAGGATAGTGGGTTGGGGTGTCAGCCGGGTATGTAAACGCTACCCTCACCGTGGATCACAAATAATTGTAACCAAAGCTTAAAACATGTGAAGTAAAAACTATATTTTAAAATGTGTGTACAATATGTGCTGGTGGGAACCATACTGAATTTCACGTTAATTTTTTCTGATTAACCAACTACGGGTTGATCGAGATTTGAACCTCTATCGGGTGTAATGAGAATAGTTCTTAATAAATATTTTCCCATTCAACCCTCCATGAAAATGGGTGAACGTTTCCTTTACATGGTTAAATTTAAAAAAAACTCCTCTTTCCTTATATTAAAAGTTTTGGTGTGCCATTGACTGTGGAGTAAACTACATCGAGGTAAATTAACTAGTGTACATTTTGACTGTAGGAATATAATCTATCAGTCAAATTTAAAAGATGTATACACTTTATAATTATAAGCATTGGTGTTGGCCTATTGTAGGATTTTGACACGAAAAAACTTTACAAAAACGCTATTTATTTTGTGGCCTAAAATAATATTATCTTAGTATTATTAATCTATAGGTATTTACCTTAATTATCATAAGTGACAACTGCAAGTCATATGATCTACTTCATAAATAGGAGATCATGGTTTTAGTACGATTTGGAGGCATAAAACTCAATTTATATCTGAATCTGAATGTAGGTGTAGTAGATCCATAAACCACTAGCATCTACCTGGATATTCGCTTGCAATAAACAATACATAAATACATTCGAAATCTTCAAATGCTAGAAAAGAATGAAACCTTAATATCTTTATTTTATGTGCGTACTAAGATTTAAGGATAAACACGAACTCGCCTCCATTCTTTCCCCCTCCACAGTCCAGCTCATATCACGTGCTTTCTTTAGTACCTACAATATCAACAGCGACGAATGTTCATTTCATAAACCCGTTTTTTTAAAAATTCTTTGCTTGTGGATGAGCTAGCATGAGGGTATATAGGTTAATATGGTTCTCTGAAAAATAATGAGTATAACATAGCAAGTCCCATCTCTATCCGATGAATAAATACTTCTTGAATTGACTGGAAACAAACCACAGTAAGGACAGTTAAACATTATAAAACTGATTATATTGTGTTATTATCGTTTATACTAAACATAAGGAAAGGAAATCACCTCATAATGTCGAATGCACACAGAAACCTAGATGGTTTACTTATTCTTAAATTGGGAATCTATAAAGAAGATTTGTTCTTATATAAGATATAAAATTTATCACAGGGCAAAGTATCCAGAACTTAAATTATCTAAAAAACTTAATTATTTTATGTTTAAAATTGTGTTATAAAAGGTAAAATGTATTATGACTAAAGTACGATATCAAAATACAGATTAAAGTCTAAATGTAATGATTTTGAAGATTAAACCATAATTAATTTGTATGCAATATTCATTTTGCACTTTCTATTATGTGCTCTAATAAATAAAGAGAGAAGAGTAATATAGGAAAAATAATAGACATAAGAGAGTAAAAATAAATGTTTTGGCCTAATTCTGTCAACTATTTTGAATCCACCATACTTTAATCTAGGTTTTTTCTGGAGGACATTGTCTTAAAAGTTAATGGCATGCCAAGTTTTAGTTTTCTATGATATTTAGAAGTGTTCTAAATATTCATACGTAAAGACAGGTATCAAATATATATATAACTATAATGTTCTATATCCAGCAGCTTTTTCTGTAATCCAAAAACCAGTATGTCAACCATTAAATTTTGAAAACAAAAATTAAAAAATATTTTAAATTAGTTTCGGGCTGCTCTTACATCTATCTGCTTGACAAATTTAAGTCTTCTACCACTGTGAGAAATTATGTGGGTATGTTTCCTCTAAAATCTTCCTTTATTATATTTAGCTCATCATTATAAATATGAAAATAGGCTGTATGGATAAAAAGTAGAGCCCAGATTTTTATATAGTATTAACCTACTAAATATATAGCAAAATCATTTAAAATATGTAACTTTGAATAAACCTTCTCTCCTCACGTAAATAATACATATATTATTGAAATGAATTTTAATTTTATGGCTGCAATTTATGAAGGAAGTAATAGAAAAATACTTTTCTAAATATAAATACATACGATTGCTATTTTATAATGAGCTGTAAAGTGCACATTAAATACTTTAAAATCACCTCGTCTTTCTACCTTTTCAGGATATACGAATATTATATATGATTTACTCCAAGGAGCTAGGAATAAGGAAGATCTAGTTTAGAAAAAGTGAGAGCATTTGCATGGAGGTAGAGGAGAAACACATATGGAAAAATACCATCAATACAGCCAAAATGGAATAGAACCCTAACTTCTGTAACGTTTATCGGCAATAAACATTACAAGAATAGAAGATTAAGTCGTGCTAATGAACATTATTCCAACAACACCAAAAGAAATAAACACTGGAATCTACTCACCAAACGCCCATTCACCGTATGATGTCTCACCGGCCGATCCTCCCCCCCC
>CABFWB010000024.1:610315-644938 GCA_902151455.1 Timema bartmani | reverse complement strand
CTTTCCATTCTCTTTCACATTTCAAACATGGTTGCCAAAATTAAAATTATATGAACCGAATTTTTTTTAAGTTTTAATTTGCTTGGTTCTTAAGTTTTGATTTTACTAATGGTTAAAGGTTACTTAATCTGTTTGATACGATAGTAGTATAGTAATTATAAGATTAACTCAAGGTCAATTCTTCAGTATCCTTCTTAGAAAATAGATTGAAAATCATATCAACATAAAGTTAAAATAAATTAAATTAATCGTTTTCAAACTATCTCTAGAAAAAGAATTGTAATCAAAATAAATTTGCTTTATTACTTTTAAAATACAAATATAGCATTCCATTTTTGATACTACCAATTTAATGATAACAATGATAGACTTGGCAGTACTGTGGGTAGTCTGCTTCACATAAATGATTTTACGATCTTTGTCCACTCAAATATATATATCTTAAACTTATATATAATTTGATAAGCCCGTTTCCGGTATTAGAAATTACTAGGAAATTACTGAATAAATTTTGACAGATAACCACTCATTTTAAAGAATAGGATTCCAGGATGTCGGGAAAAATAGTGGTTTTCCACGAGAACCCGATTTTTACAGATAGTTTTCAGTTTTTTTTTCATTGTTTAATCACCATGAAAACCGTTATTCTGCATGGCCGTATATCTCTAAAGAAAATATATCCCTTTGGCTAAAAAATAATAACTCAATCTTTATTTGTTGGTCCAAACACATCACAATTTTCTCTTTGGATGCTGGTCATAACACATCTAAATTAAGATTCCTAAACTGGATACGTATTTATTCTTTTATTGGAATATTGTTATCGTTAATTTGCGTTTAAATTAATAATATTGAGCATAATTCGAATATTAAAATGTGAAGTCGTTAAGTTCATGAAATTTTTGTCTGCGTTTTGTTTTGATCATGGTAAAATGTTGTTTAAATAAGTTTTGGTATGTAATATAAACTAAAAAAACGCCAAAATGATCTTGAATAATGTTTAAAAACTACCATTTTAACTATTTAAATATTAAATTTTAAAAAACATTCTAATCAAGTTGAAAGTAAGGAGTGGATTTGATTTATAATATAAGACTTAGATATAGAGAGAGTTGAATGATAAATTTGGTTAGTTTGGTTAATATAAAACAAAACATAAAGTATAATTATGTTAAAATTATAGTAAGAGCATAATGTCAAAATAGTGAACATAACAAATTCACAAAAAATAATTTATCATCAATTTAGCAGTTTACCGTGTGATGACAAGTCTAAAATACATTAAACACGTTAAAATATTTCAAGCCTTACATATAACAAAAGAGTTAAAAAATACAATGTTTATGTGAGATCATATTTCAAATTATAAAAATTATTTGGTAAAAAGTTAACGTCTGTAAAAAAGATTAATATCAATTGGTTGAGTATTAATATACGACTTTATAGGATAAATATTTGATGAAACTATGTCAAAGTATAGAAAAGAAATAAAGTGGACAAGTATAAAAGTTGACAAGTAAAAAATGTTAATTGATAGGTTAGCCAGTTTTGGAAAGATTATTATTGATGTGGAGAATTTTGAAATATTCTAAGTCTTATCTTATATTTATTCCCGTTACTCTTTTTTGCATTTGCAGCCTTAGAAAACGCTGGAATACTCAATCCGACATATCACTAGTCATATATTATATGATTAAAATGTAGGGATGATAAAGATTTTTAAATAAATGTTTTACCCTAATTTTGAATGATTGATAGTGAAAAAAACTATGTGGTAAAGAATTAATAGCCAAGATCTAAGACCCGACATCCCATCAGAGTTAAACGAAATAATACATCTTTGTCCACGTCTGATTAAATTATTAATCCTTGTGTTGAAAGTCAATTAACATGTCATGTATTACGTTTCATTCTGTCTATCTACACATTCACACTAATGAAGTAAGCAAAGGGAAGGTAATATTAAGGGTTTTTCAACACACATTTATATGGAAGAAGATTAAAAAAAGGCGTATGACACGAACGAGTAGTATGACGCCGTGCTAAAAAAAAAATGGGGTGTGGCTGTGTCATTGACACGGCCGTGTGTTGTACGTGAATACGTTTATGTAACAGCTGACGATTAAAACTCAAACGAACATCGTAGCTTCTCCGAGTCAAAAGTTATACTAATTGAAAATCTCAATACGCAGCAAAATAACCTCAAAATGGCGGCGCTTCCCCCTCCACCGCACGCGATGCGTCACTGTTCTCGCTTATTGTAATGAATTCTTTGATCCTTTAGCTATCCAGTGGTATAATTTAGTTTTGGATGTAGAGGAAAGATTCGAAACTACAACACCAAACTGTATCCCTCGATTTTGTTATCATTAGGTTTTTTGGATTGCCCCCGTATGGTAGCAAATTTAAAGACGTATTCACGTCAATAAAGTTTTCTTTTATGAAAAAACTCTATCACAATCCACCTAGCGGATATTTGGCCCACATTTATGAACCTCCAGATATCCGGACCAGAAAAGGTTTACACCATAGACCACGTACACATTAATGAGGTTTTTTTTATCACAATAACAACCCTTTTAAGTGTACAAATGGCTTAAGGCGTCTTACAATAGACTGAGCCACCAATGACGAAGATATAAGGTTCAGAATCTTTGCCAGTTGTAATCATAGTCTTATTTCTATGATTAATAAATACTTGAGTCAAAATGGGCACAGTAAGGCGGTAACAAAAAAGTAAAATTTAAAATCACACTTTTATTTGGTTTCTGTAGTTTGTTCTAAGAGGAACATTCTTTAAAGCAAGGTGTGCGTTCATTCATTTTTAAAATCGAACCATTTTGAAAGTGAACTATCCCACATGTCTTGTCTGAATGACCCCCTGAATGATCTCCCAAGAGCATCGTATTGGGGCCCCTTACATCTCCTTCAGCCTTAGTGTTCCTCACCTATTACCCAACCTCTTCCTTCACCGTACCATCCTCAATCCCGCCAACTACTAGCGGATAAGAACCGAAGGAGGTTAAGAGAGTGAAAGAAAGAGAGAGAGGTATTGAAGAGAAGAAGTGGCAGCCAGGTCTTCCCGTCAATCTTCCAGATTGCCTCATTTACCCTGAGAAGAGTAGCTGAGAGCCGGTGACGCTTCAAGAGAATCTTCCTCCCTCCCTTACTCAACCCTAAAGGCTTTATCCGGTCTCCCCAGCTCCCACCCCGTCATCTGCACTTTTCCATTCCTTTAGCATCTCGTCTCACTCAAGTCAACCCCCCAACCCCCCTTTACGGACTGACGTATCTCCATTTGACATACACATATCCTTTTGTTCCAGGCCGGGATGAAGCCCCCACTCGTGAAAAATTCAACGCTGTTCAATTTTCCATAAATCATGAACTTCGTATAAGACATGACACCCTTCTTTCAAACTGCTTTGGTTAACTTTAATACAATTATTTAGTGTATCCTACAATTAATTACAGCAGTTTTTTAAAAATAAAAATAAAATATATATATATAATTAAATAGTGCATTTATTTATCTCACCAAGATCAATGGGAACGTGTAGTAAGTATATAACTCGTTTAAACTGGTTTACTTCTGACGTAGAAGTTGGTGTTTGAATCTAAACTTATTTGATTAAGTTTAGTGTATCCTAACTGGTTTACTCAGATGCAGGTATAATTTGTCCGAAACTCATCCGACACCTTATCTCGGTCGGTCTTGTGTCTTCCAAGTAAATTAAATATCTCAAGCTTTAATCCTGACATGGCCACAAAAATGTACCTTTAAAAGTGATTAATTAACGATTGGGCTCTGTTGTATATTTCAATAATTTGATATGTCGTAATCTGATATAATCAGTGGGTTCATAAGATTCACGTTAAATGCCTCGAAAAAATAACTATTTAATAACGAACTTCCTCGTCTATGCATCATTAGTTGAGTAAAATTCGGATAGCTCTGAAGAGTGTCAGGTTCTGTTGGAGGGAGGATAATTGTTTACTTTCTTTGACTCTACAACTTTTCTTACGTAGTATCCTCTTATTTTACTATAGTAAGAAAGGTGTATTTTATAGAGTATTTATCATAATTTACACGTAATGTTAGGAGATAGCATTCAGATAAAACCATCTCATTACACCTTAACAGGATTAGAAAATAGACCACCCCGTTACCAGCAAACAAGACAAGAGATTACCACAATTTTTTTCCTTGACCACAAGTATTGGTGGGATTTTTTATTATCTTAAATATGACATTAGTATTTGTTATACTTATATTAAATTTTTTAATTTTCAAATAAAGATAAAGTATTTGATTCGTCAAGATTTTTCAATCTAGAGATTATGGTGAATTTTTACGTTTTATATACCCCCAAATACAAAAAATTTTGATCTTAAAATTATATCTGTCCGTCTGTCAGTCTTATCTATCGCCACAAATTTTAAATGAGTTGATGGATTATATTTAAAAATTACATTTAAATAATATATGGCTATATATTACGACTTAAATTAAGGACGAATAATTTGATTTAATATGCATTATTTCAAAAATGGCTTTTATGATTTGGTTTAAAATGTATATTTGCAAAGTGGATGACATGAAAACAAGTAATGTATGCTTTTTTTTATCAACATAATTCATTTAAAATTAGTTTAATAATGCATTTTTTTTTTCTAATTTGAAATATTTAAAAAAGTAATTCTAGCGTTTTGATTCAAAATAGATATTTGTTAAATTTTTTTTAATATATATAATTTTATACACATTTTATTATCTTAAAAGAGTCATTTTATAATTGTTTCCTGCTGACTGATGTTTGAAAAACTAGACATTTTATGAAGAATCTATATTTATGTTGTATTGATATCTTGGGTCTATTTCATACAGTGAATTATAATTAATATTTATTTTGAATATGGATTTAAGGATTTGATACAAAATATAAATCTGTGAATTGTATTTCATGATAATTTGAGGAACGTCTATGCTTAACTAATTTTATAAATTAAAAAAAATTTAAAAAAAATTTGAATCGTTTTAGTATTTCAATTCTCCCTAAGCAGAGTGTTTATAAAATTGATGTTATTGTTTTTCTGAGGAAATATAACTTCATGAAGAAAATACAGAAAACCTATTTTAGAAATTATTTGCATGCTTTATACAATAATGAGAAAAAATGAGTGAGTGTGTCGTTTTATTTATTTGAACTCTTTTATTTTAACTTTTACAAAATTATGAACATGATCAACCATTGTTAAATAAGCGTTTCCACAAATGCTAAAGTTCTAAATTCTAACAAAATCGTTTTCTTTATTATTTATAAATATTAATAGCTTTAGATAAATTAAGATTATTCAGCTACTATTGGGTAATAAACAACAACAATAAAACTATTGGGGCCTAAAATGGCAAGTAAAAAAAACCCAATAATATTGAAGCTCCCTTTTCAGAAACTACCCATATTGTAAAGGATAACCCGTTTACGTTTAAATATAACTGCAGTCTTTCCTTAACTGTTTACAACTACACTTTCATTTAACCTACCCCGTGATGAACCCAATGCACTGTAAGAATGCCAGTTCTAAGAATACAAGAAGGGTTAATGATGTATGAAATAATTTATTTAGAAATGACTGAGATTAGTATCACTGTGGTGTTCTTCCAACTATATATTATTAAACCTATATTTATAAGAATAAGACCTATAAGATGTTATATTACCATCGTTGAAAGTAAAAACGATTAAATAGCGACTCCCGGTATTTTTGCTGGGTTACCACATTTCTTTAAAATCCTCAATTCAGCTTATATATACTTATATATACATTTATTCATATTAGGAAAACCACCCTCATTAAACCCAACTGGGATTCAAACATAAATATCTCTATAAACGGCAGAGCAGTCTATTTCTAGAGTAAATTCATAGACACTTTGACCACCAAAACTTGTTATTTAATTAATAAAATACATTAATCGAGAAAGGTTTAAAACCATAATATGAATATATTTTTTCATCTACTTGGTAATAACCTTCATATAAACTGTGATTAATGGTTTTAAGTAAGAGGCCACAATTTATTCCTATAGTTAGATTCTAGCGATCCATCGCTAAAGACAGATTGGCGCTTCTTTCAGGAAACAGTTTTAGTCTCATTAAATTTATTTCTAATAATATTCATATTTATTTGGTAAGGAGTAATAATAATTGATAGTAAGGTTGTAACTTCTTTTTTATTCCCTTCTCCTTATTTTATATACTAATTTTCTTCTACGATGACGATATGTTTCGGTGATTTTTTAACATCTTCATGTTTTATTTGTATTAAAGATGATTGATTTAACTTAAAAATTTGGAAACTTTCCAAAAGTTTAAAGTAAAATCAATTATCTTTAATACAAAAAAAGACATAAAGATGTTGAAAAATCATCTAAACATGTCGTCATCGTAGAAGAAAGTATTATATAAAATAGGCAGAAAGGAATAAAAAAGAAGATACAACCTTACTATCAATTAATAAATTTACCTTTTAGCATTCTGACATATTTTTTTTCTAAGAATATAGCAAATTGTAATGATAAGTAAACTCCTTTATTCGACCTTAAAGGAATTGGCAATAAAATCTAACACACTAAAGTATCACCGCGCTGATCGAAACGTGATCATATAAATTAAATTTTACTACTCAAACTTAAAAATAACTCTATATTCACTAGATTATACTCTTGAGTTATTATTTTATAAATTGATTCTCTTTTAGGAAATGATTATTCATAATCTCCTCCGTATTTGTATAGTTAAAAATTACATCTATTCACAATTGAATCATTATCTATTTTTTACACATTACTAGACTATAGGCTTCGGATTTACAAACTGGTTTTATAAATAGACAATGAAATGCTGTAATAATCTTTCCAATTAAATGTTCATCTAAAGAAAATATCCAAGACAAACTGTAATTGTGTAGAAAACATTTTTTTTACATTTATTATGGTAAATTGAAATAAATCAGTAGAACACATATATTTTATACATATAACATAACTATTCTGGGGGGATCATTTAAAATAAATGATTTTGGAGTATTTCTTGATTTTGAAAGCGTTCATGCATCCTTGTTCAAAGTAATATTCATTTAATAGATTGACTCTCTAGTTGATGTGACTGATACTTATCCGTTACTTATTCATAACTTATTATTTTATACATCATCAAATTCATTGTATCATTAGATCATTAATATATATTATATTATTCTAAAATGTATGTTATGTTTGTATAGCCAAATAATAAATAGCCATAACTCCCTATAGACAGTTGAAAATATGTTAATCCTTTGATAATTTTACCAACCCTTCCAAAGCATGGATTATTTAATACAGAGGGTAATTTTTTGTTCTAAATAGACATTATAATTCTATTTATTTAAAACTGTGTTTTACCATGGCTTCACTCGTATTTAAGTCGGGTAAATTATCTTTATTACCAGCGAATCATTTAAACTACCAACAATTCCATTTCAGACACTTACTAGGCAAATACATTTTTTATATGTCAACGACACCATAAATTAATGACTATCTATAGTAAAGAACTACAAAAATAATGTTTAAATCATCTCTTTAAGAAACATAATTTAAATACACCTAATTAACACGCAAAACCACGAAGAAACCATTCAAGAACTTAAATTTAAGGCGCAAATGCAAGCATCACTCCCTTACATGGAGATATCATTGCGATTAACACCAAAATACAAGTTTTAAATCTAATATTTCAGATAAAAACTATATAAATTTAATTTACAAAAAAATATATTTTAAAAACCTGAAAATGTACATAAATCTAAAACAGTAATGCATTCTTACGTGGAAAATTCAAAGCTTTGTGAAAATATTTATTTATCACCTCAGGAAATGCAAAAAATCACAATAAAACCAAAAAGAGAGAGAGAATAATATTAGTTAACTCATACCTAAAAACAAATTTTCCTGTTACCCAAATAAATAAGATAAACATTATTATTACTTAAACGTATACTATTCTATTTAATTCCTACATACCAATTTTATAATTGCTAAGTGTAATTGCCGTTGTTGAAGTAATTTACGTCCATCATTAATCAAACTACACCCCGCTTAGTGGACCTCACTAATGGAACACATCTCATAGTCCGATATTTAAGTAATTAAACTAATTTAGGCAAATAACAGTTCTAATCTGGCTTTCCTCAAATTGTGGCATCTCTATGATTACAAATCACGAACGGATTTTAAAACCAGCACGCTAGCTTCGATGAATAGTCTCGGTAACAAAATCTAGATAGTTTTGTAGTTGAGTATTTAAGTGCTCTGAAATAATCAAACTGTTCAATGCTGGTATCCAATCAACGCATCATCTCACTATACAGATAAATGTTTAAGTATCACTTTTAATTTTGAGAAATTTTGTTTTTCTCACCACACCACAAGCATACTATATATTATGTATATATTAAATTGCCAGGATAATTTAGTCTGGTTTGCTAGTGAAGAGGAGGTGAATTCTTGAATCCTGGCTGGGTGTTTAAAAAAAAATGGTATGCTCACTCTACCTTCATGTGGACTAGTGTACATTTCCTATTCATTTTCTTCTCCTAGCCCCTACCTGCTGGCCTAATTAAATGCGTGATGGGATGTGTTGGGGGAACAAAGTAACATAACATCTCAATTAAGTGAAACATCTCTAATGGACAGCTCTCAATAGTAGAGTCATTTTTATAATGAACAGATTAAAAGTAACCAGTAAATTAACATGAGATTTTATTAATATCAACGTTCCCAATACTAAATTTTATCAATACATTACATGGACACAGCTAGAGACTTATACTAATGGATGAAAATGGTACAGTTCACCACACAGACTTTCTCGATTTCTTATCTAAATAATTTGTTTCCATTTATTTGAGGTATTTAATCTTAACTTTCTGAACCGAAAGGTTATATCAGCACATGACCTATACAATAAATGATAACTAAAACATAACGCACCTAGCCTCTAGCTGTTTATTTATAATTTTGAAAGGAGAAACCCACATTTGACAAATTGTACAGTTTTTGTCAAACCAAGAATCAAACCCGGGACCCTTAGCTCAGTAGTTAGACATGCTACAAACTGAGCTAAGGTGTCGGACACTTAAATAATAATGCTTATATATTTTAAGAAATGTAAAATGAATTAACAAACATTGTTATGGGAATAATTTCAAAAAAGTATAAATATAAAATAATATACGCTATGTTAGAAAAATATTATTTGCTATGTACATTTTCAACTAGCCATTTTTGTTAGCTCCTTTAGTAAAAACTTTTTGACTCTAGCTTGGAAAATACTGATTTTATAAAATATTATTTCAAATAAAATGTGTTTATTTATTAAGAGTCCAACAACTATGTGATAAGTTTTTTTATTCGAATAGTTTCTGAAGCATTAGCCAAAATAGGAAATTTACATCTATTTTAAATGCCCTCAAATTAGTTTTCATGGGAAAATGAGTTGGGCCATTTGGTTTATAAGGTTAAATAATGCTTTGATAATGAATTTTAAGTAAATGTATTATAGAGGATTTGTATAAAATTATTTTATTATTTCTAGCCATTGAGTAAACTACCATTAATTTTAGAGTTTGATAAATGATTCAAAAATACCCTCTGAGGAACCTTATGAAAACCAGATTTATTTTTTGCCAATTGGTACAATAGTTTCGAGTCTATTCCCAGTTACATTCATTAAAATAGCTGTTGTTCAATACAAACACACAAAAGGTCAATTTAGTATATTAATTCGAAGCTAAGTGAATCGTGGTCAAGTATCCATATATTTTTAAATAAAGTTTTGTTTTGAATTTACTAAGGGCTAAATAAATGGTTCCATATTAAATTTCGGTGTCAAGGTGTAATTTTTAAACCAATGGAATTAAAGTCCCTAAGATATAATTTTATTCTAGATCACTGGATGGCTATCACTGGTGATTCTCAAAAGCAGCTCAAAGCATAAAATTCTATTTTTTTTCGTGAAATGTATTTTAATTTAAATTTTTGACCCCTTTTAGCTGTGGGTTTGAACATGAGGAAAATGTAATCTTTATATACAGTAATTAACTTAGAGCATCCAGCCCCAAATAAGTGTGAAATAAATCAATACAAGCTATAATGAATGTTTAAACAACTAAATTATAAATCCACATTTGTGTTTACAAAAAATCAGTTGTTCCTTTTCCATCAAATAGTATCGGTCGAAAACTGAACAAAGATAAAATTAAAACGAAAATCAAACCAATGCAATGTAAATTGGAGCGTAGTCAACCCTTATGTTGATTTTGTTCATAATGGTACGAGTGGGGAAGGTTCATTGAACACAAAATCCCTTCAGAGACTCTTTCACAAAAAATATGACGAACCGATGGACAAAGAAACGAACAAAATCAAGGCACCATTTGACAAACCTAGTCAAATAAATAGGTAATGGGTTGGATAGCAAAATAATGTACTTTGCCAGCTGTCAACAACAAACAGGTAATTTTGTTGAATGTTGGTACTACAGATAGTCCTAAGTTGCGGTTGTTCCATTTTGAAACTACACACACAAACACATACACACACAAAAGGGCTTGGTAGCTTGGACAAATAGTTTAACCACTCGGTATTAGTGTATTTCACAACCAAAATTTATTTATTCAACATTTCAATATCATGGTCATAGTTTCACTAACAATAAAAACATGAATGTAAACATTATAATTTTGTCTACTCCTTCTGACGTTTAATCTGGGCTATCTAAAACTAATCCAACTATTAGAGCAGATATGTTAAACCATACATGTTAAGACAAGCTTTAGAATATATTATCATGAATTTTAAATAAGTCAAAAATACTACTGAAAATTAAAATTAGTTAATATATAGTATAAATGTTATAAATGACAGTAGTTAGCTATGTAAGATAGATAACTTGATGTCATATTTAATTCTTGGCTTATTTATTTTACGTTTACTTTGACTTTTTAGGATTGCATAAAAGTTACTAAAAAACATCCTATTTTATACACAGCTAAAATTTAGTATTTTAAATTTTAAAATAAAAGAAAGATTTTGTCATTTGACAAAGATGACAACATCTAACTTGTAAGGTGGATGTATTCAGGGCTATATTTAAAAAAAACTTTTCAACTGCCAAAAGAAGGGCAAAATATTACAGTGACTCAACTGTGACAAATAGTTTCCTTCGAGCTATATTTGGCTTATACTTAGTGTAGTTTTAAATATTATAAGCATATTTTATGTAAGAATTATTACTAACAAGTGCTACCGTATAAAATATATTTTACAAAACTGTATTCTCCATTAGTTAAGATTATACTTTAAGGTTGCGGCTGAAGGGAGCGCAAGTATTTTTACACTTTTTATAGAATTGAAATTTTTGGCCAAAATAAATCAAATATTTTTCCATAGAGTTTAGTTTTCTCCATGTGCTAATATAAACAGATCTTGAATATCTGTCAAAGGTGTCCTGGAAGTTTGTCAAAACTTTTTCTCTTTATTTAAAAAGTGTTGACAAAATTTCAGGACACCCTTGACAGATATTCAAGATCTGATTATATTAGCATGTGTAGAAAACTAAACTCTATGTTGCTACTGGAAAAATATTTGATTTATTTTGGCCAAAAATTTCAATTCTATAAAAAGTGTAAAAATACTTGCGCTCCCTTCAGCCGCACCTTAAAGTATCACACATTAAGTATTCAAACCTTCTTTCAAAATCAATAAAAATCCGAAATATGTATTTTTTTCAAATCTTTAAGACAGCTAGTCATCTTTGATTTTAACAATTACTCACTTTCTTCTTACTATTTATCAAAGTTTATTCCAATGCATTTCCATATT
This sequence comes from Timema bartmani, assembly GCA_902151455.1. NCBI lineage: Eukaryota > Metazoa > Arthropoda > Insecta > Phasmatodea > Timematidae > Timema > Timema bartmani. The sequence continues at coordinate 633,009 of CABFWB010000024.1, read as the reverse complement.
ATTCTGGAATATTCCCTTTCTCTTTCATTTCTGGTAGTTCCTCGTAGTGATGAAGCTCCGTATTTTTTAACGGTTAAATCACTCCATGGCATTTTAAGAGCGTGGTGAGACCAAATAGGTGTGAGACTAGGAGAGATAGGAGAATGGTCAAAGAGAGAGGAGAATGTTTGAGAAGGAAAAGAGAAGGAGGCAGAAGGAATCATAATATGCTGAGGTCGCCAGGCGTAGGACTTTATTGAGTTACCTTACCCGCGAGCTAGCTGGAAGAAAATTGGTAACTAGAAAAGAGAATATTTGCAAAAAGAAGAGATATCACTGAATGAAGCAGACAGGACGATTCTCAAAAGTAATAAGAAGCCCAATAGTCCAATACAGCTTTAATCGATATAAATGTATATATTTTTATTTTTGTTTCACGTAGAAAGTCAAATAACACTGATTTAACTGGTATTTAAATTGCAATAAAAATAAAAATTTTGTATTTATTTTACTAAATAATTTTGACATAATGTGGAAAAAAAATTACAAACAGAATAATTATATTACTTTTTAATAGTCATACACAATATCCATCTATCAAGCCATGAAAATATATATTTGATACTGTTCTTCACTTAACTGATATATTAACCACTCAACCAATAATAGAAGTGTTAGATAATTTTTTTAACATTATATTTTTTTAATTATTTCGACGAATCATGAGGAGAAACAAATTTACAAATGGAATATTTGTATTTAATTATATATAAATGTATTTTAATACTAAATTGAATAATCTGATTATATATTCCCACACGTTAGTTTGAACTTTAAATTTTAAAAAAAGTATTCGCTAATTCTTTAAATATGTAAATAAGTATAGATAGATAAGTGAATTTTGGTATGTAAGCTTATTTATTAACTAATGGTTATCATTTTATGAATAAAATTCATGTTAATATGCTATAAGTTTTATTTGTTTTTTTTAAGACAGCTACAAGTATTTTATAGTAAAAATTGTTCACTCCGTTTAACCTGAATGATATCAGTATCTTCTTTATGTAATAAACAATGGAGCTATCTTATAAAAAAGGCCATATTAAAAAGGTGCAGGGTTGATTGATACCTCTCTGTGTAGAATGAGTGGATATTATAGTTTAAAATATAATTTGTTGAATTTTAAAGAAAACATATAATTACTTAATATGAATATCATTTTGTATAAATTTATAATTATATAACATAATTAATCTGCATTTATATATTAATCAATAGCCAGGGGCTACCATGAAGTATTATGAAATAATAATTCTTTTATAACCACTTTTGAATAAAGTGATGAAGAAAGTTTCATCATTCTTTTCCTATTAATTTAATACTGAAATTAAAAACACTTATTTATACATATTATCTAATTATTTATGTCCAAAGTTTTCTAGACTCGTCTTTTTGTACTATAATACTGGTCGTTATATCCTACCTTACAATGATATCCTTCTTTATTATGTTACCTTTTATTTACTATCTAAAAACCGGAATTAGATCTTGTACATATTATTTACTTATAATTATTGAAAATATTTGTTTATTGAATGTTATTTATTTGATGAGACTATAGATATATATTTGCCTCAAGGTGTAGACTGATACTCATATTTGGCTCATTGGATGAAAAACGTTAGATAATCTCGGTCTAAGGTTTCACACTCGCTATAGACTGGCCTGCTGAATATGCAAGGATCGGGATTTGAATCCTGGTCAGGTGTAAAGTGGGTGATTTTTATGAAATAGTTTTCCATTCTCCAAACAATAAAATACGGTCAAACTTCCTCTATACTCAATCTTCCTCATCCCTAACATATTAGCTTAAATACTAGTACATAATATGCACTAGTATTTAAGCTAATGTGTTAAGGATGAGGAAAATTATGCGCACAATCCAAATGGATAGTAAAACGTGGCAGTGAAAAAAAAAAGCTTCTAGAAAGCAGCATTGCATACATTCAATCACTTCAGTTCATAAAAAACACAAATGAATTAAATCGATTTAAAAGTGTATTGAGATTTAGAGCTATAGTACGGTGTATGTCAGTGATTGGGTTTACAGTGTTGAAAGTCTATGTAAATATTCCTCTTAGTCCCGAAGCTACAGCTAGTAAACATCCCTACCCTCTTGACACACTTTTCTACCCCCAAAACCCCTCCAACAAACCTATACCCGCTAACCTGTTCCCAACCCACTGTTAAAACATAAAATCTAAACAACCATGGATCATTCGAGTGAACTTGAGTGTCAATAACTGTTTGGCCAGCAGTCGTGCCACTGCTCGAGTGGCGCAGACAAGCGGGATTGACTGGGACTACAGAACAGAGTGGAGTGGAGTAAAGACAGGAGGATTACATTGAGGAATTAAGTCTAGATTGATACATGGTTTGTTATGAATAATGTACAAGCTTTTGCTGTTAATATGTAGTATTAGGTTTTTGAAAACGAGACTATCTAATCCTTTGAAACGCAGAGGTTTAGATTTTAGAATGTAGATAAATTAAAATAAAAGTAAATAGACTAAAATAATATCAACATTGTATTCGATTTTTAAAACACATATTTACTCTGGTAAATACATTAATTTGTGTTTAATAATTACTTTGAATATAAGACCTAACGTAATATTAACTAGGTAAATATAAATGTGTTTGTATTTACTTTTTACAATTAGTATGCATCCTATTAAACCTCTGGGCAATAAAACTTATCACCTAATGGGGCACGAAATAATAGTAGGAAACTATTTAGCAATAAAAAAAATTCAAGTAGGCTTACTCTTTGATGGAGTCAGAAACCCCAAGTTCCTTTACAATGTTAAGAGAAACATGACGAAATTGCTAACTTTGCCTTTTTTCCCATTTATATTGGTTCATACATTGATTAGTAAAATTAAATAATTATCTATTTGATTTAATATTTTGAAAAACATTGTTAAACTTAAAAAACTTTTAGTAAGGAGATTGATATACTAATAGCAAGAAAATTATAATTATGTTAAATAGTTGAGAATATATATATATATATCTATAATTAAGATCTAATATATAAATAGGTGCGTACAATATTTAAAACGTTATTACAATAAAGTATGAATTGACTAATTTTTAAATATCTTGAAAGAATTTCAGGTTTGATACATGGAGTAATGTAAAGTGTTATGAAATATAAACATATACAATTGAGAAAACATTTAACACGTCAAAATTAAGACATATTAAATTATAAATCAATTTGAATTTAATTTTATAGAAAGTTAGATGTTATGGACAAAATATTTATATTAAATCGTTTGGTGTACACAGTAATGTATTTTAAAAGTCAAAATGGATGATTATGGAATATATGTTAACGATAAAAGGTGATAAAGTAATTTATTGAAAATAAAATAAATATAAACCTTATCTGAAATAAAATCCCATGTTACTTAAAATGGTAGCTAAGTTGACCTTAAGGGACCATTCAGCTATCATTCCAAGGAGCATTTAATTACATTTCAGATCAGGGTCATATTTCTTTTATTTTCAATCAATATCTATTTTTAATTTAACATATATTCCAGAGTCATATATTTTGGTTTTTAAAATATATATTTGTATAAACTATATATTATAATATTAATGTTTGGACTGTAACATCTAACATTCACTAATTCAGTTAAAACTGTTTATAATTTTAGATATCGTAATATCGTTTTAAATATTGTACATATAACTATTTATCCTGTCTCAACTATATATATACTCTACCATTTATTTGGATTCTAATTTCCTTTACTATTTTAGTTTGACACGAGACACACCCAAATGTAATACAACACCTCATTAAAAATTAAACAATATTCAATATTTAAGAAATGTTCAATATTTTTTATGGTATGGTCACTTAATTTTTTGTATTTGTTATAGTTGCATCTTAGTAACCATTTAGGTTGTATAAGTGAATACTAATTATAATAATGGGCTATAAAATTGAAAGTTATTATTTAGAGGAACTGTGACAGAATTTTCGTGGATACAATATTTAGTTGGTGATTTTAACTCTGACCTAATCATCACGGTTAAACAAAACTAGATATTCAGGTCATTAAAAAATACACTCATAGATGTGGTTAAGTCAATATATAAATGTTTGAAACAATCGTGTGTATTTTTTTCAATTAGAATAGTGTAAAAGGTTAAGGTGAAAATTAATTATCATGAAAAAAAAGCTACATGGCTTAAACTTACAAACAAGCTATACCGTCCAAATAAACATAGAATGTTGACGAAGATAAGGCCAACATTTGAGGATAGAAATTTTGATTCAGTCACCACAAAGAAACCTCCAGCCGTTGATATCAGATTTCTAGAAAGAAGATGCTACTTCTTTATTAAAGTATCTCCTCACCTATCCTCATGAGGCTGATTTGACTGTTCCACTGCTTCGCAGAAAAAAATGGAGGTTCTAGGGAGTGAACCCTAGATATCTGTATCAGTAGCCAGACACTCTGACCAATAGATGGCAGAGGCGTTATATTAATTATTTAAATGATTATATTATCCAGCCAATCATGACATTCAGTTGGATGTACAGGTATAGTGGTCGGAAAATCTTTAAGAATATAAAACCCATTTTGGTTGTCAACATTGATAACATTAAGATAAACTTACATTCGATTTGGCATTAGGTACTCAAAAGTTAATTGCTACACTTATATAAGTACGTCACTTATCCTTATCTTGAGATAGTTACTTCCAGTACCCCTCATTACATCCTATTTCTTTCAGTTTCATTCTAAAGTTATCCTCTCCAACAACGTCTAAGTCTCCCCATTGAGTTTGCCAGTCAATACCCTGAATGCGGTTCTAGAATCTCACATTTTATTTGCATGTCTTGCCCACCCTAATCTACAGTCAAACATACCACACTTAGCTTGAAGAGCTTATTAGTTATCCAAAACATAGCTAAAATGTCAAATGATTGGTTTATTTTTACTGAATAATAGGCTTTATTTTTAATATATATGTATATCATGTTATTTGTAGAAGTATTTGTACAGTAATAACTATCAAAAGAAACCCCATTTAATCACATGATTTGACATTTCAATATCTTAAAATAGTTTTATAAACTATTTTAGCTGTCAGATATTATACTTCCTATCCTAATACTCTAAACATATAATTCTGTTTTATAGAAGGGTGGGTTAACAGGCGACTTCTAGTTATCTCAGGGAGAATAAGCCCCCTTCTGTTATACTACGCCACCAGGCAAAGAGGATTGATGGGTTGCCTATCTAGAGACCTCTCACACGTATTTACCACACACTGCATGGATATGATGCAATCAGAATAAATAAATAAAATCCTAATGTCGGTGTTGATTAATATATAATCAATCTTCAGATCAGGAGCGAGGAAAGTTTTGTGCTGAAAGCTCAAGCTAAGAATAAATTATAAGAATCAGCAGCCATATAAAATATTATTTTTTTGGTAAAATTAATTTATTTAGTGTTATTAAAAAATTTACGTACTTACAAAATATATAAAAGGAAGACAATATATATAAAATTAAGTTATTCTCCATTAAAACGTAACTCAATGAGATGAATGCCATTTTTTCATATCTTTCATCGCTTCTTCCAGGTGTAAATTTAGCCATTGAGATTCATAAAATGATTATAAATGTTAATCAGTGTGTTTATAAGAATTTGAATATATTCCCATATTTGTTTTAATCTGGTATTTTTAGCACTACATTTTTTATTTCACTACATATAGATAGTAGTGTGTGGGCCACATAACAACACGTGATAGACCGTGTGCTGCCCATGGGCCCTAATTTGTCAAATGCTGCTCTAGACTAATCAGATGCCCAGTTAGAATAAAAGAAGTGTTATATTTAACTAAGACTACTAGTATCAGTGTGATCCTTGGAAATTAGATGGATAAAAAATGGAACAAGATGAGGAACGTAAGTTCAAGAAATATATTACTCAAATGCCCTTTAGGAGATCTATTAAGACAAAATATTAATAATATAGGTATATCAAAATGGGGACTGAACCTAGTCCATTTTAGTTAAGCAGACAATTGCTCATATGATTCTGCCAGTAAAAGATGAAGGTAAATAAAATATACTAAAACTAGTTAAATTATTAATATCTGTTGTATAAATTAAACGTACTCATTATAAAAAGAGAATGTAATCGAGATTTAACTTACAAACTTGCTTAAGTTACAACAGCCAGCTCTAGTTAAAATCTAAAAATTCCAGACCTAGGTTTTAAATGGATAGAATTATTTATTTAAACAAATGAAGGGTTCAGGGGAAAGAAGGTGGAAAGTCCAATTTTAACTCAGATTTAGTTAGTGCTGCCATCTGTTAGGCAATCATGAGACCTTTCTAATTTACTTTAGATTATGTTAAAAATAGGACTCTGATTTTTTTTTATCATCACGTCTTACCACCCAATCGGTTGTACGCCTATGTACTAATTACACAATTAGGAAGATTATTTAGAGGAAATTCACGCCTATTTGCGTGGAAGGAGAGTGGAAAACCATTAAGGATAACCACCCTCAGTACACCATCTAGGGGTCGAACCCCATCTACCCGTCTTTGGCCGCCTAGTCCAATACTAAATTATCGTATTAGACCCAGCGGCCACCGAAGCTGGTTCTGTCATATTTACATTAATTAAAAACATTATTTGCTGAGTTCTTTATAGGGTTTGACCTATAAATATTATTTTCGTAAAATATGTTTGTAATATTAATTTCCCCATCTACCATTCAAGGATTGGTACAGTGATTTTTTGTTCGACAATTCTAACATATTTTCTGTAAGAGCTTGCCTGTTTATTGAAAGTATGTAAAATATATTTAGTAACATTACCAGTAAATCTCCTTGAAGAGCATTCAAATGAAGGTCCAAATGCGCATACTCACCTGAAATAGAAAATAAAGATTTTTACAAATGCATACGTAATACCAGCATAGTTACAAAATCGTGATAAAAATATATATTAGAAATCATGTACACTGCAACATTATTTACATTTTTATGGATCACAAACGTATCAAAGAAAGACGACAGCTGTTGGAATTGAATTTAATATGTAAGTATGTTATATTTAAATTCATTTAATAGACCCTAGGTAGGTGGCTAGCTTTTATGAATGCTCAACAACAGTATATGAGGCCTTGGTATGAATCCAGGTGCTGTTAATAAAATTAATATTTATTAATGGGGTCATCGTGTTACGCAATTAAAAAATATGTAGGTACTATGGCAATGATTTTAACGTTAGGCCTACTTTCCTTTGTTTAAAGTCATAATTATTATGTAATTTTAGAAAGAACATGAGAACACACCATTGAAATAATAATAATAATTTATCTGATTATGTTGTAGGTTAAGTAAATTTCACCACACTTGCCAACTATATCAAAACAACCCTTCAATCCGAAACCTTTGTGAAGGGTGTATGGTAATACAACTGAGCACATAGACCTACCCCATATTGTTAACACCCTTTCACACCCCAACTTCACCCCAACCCTCCACCAGTGAACATTCGGTTTCTGTTTACTGTGGTTTAAATGACCACGGTTCTCGTAATATGAGTCTACCCGCTAGAGAAAAACTTACCCACAATACACCAAACCTCCCTTCCATACGTACTAAATCTCACTACACAGTTATACACACACTAAACTTTTATATTTCTCCTGGTACACACTACATGTACATTGCTGGAAAATTATCGCCATTCGTTTGTCATTTTTTTTTTCAAAACGAAATTGAGTAAAAAAAGGGAACATAGAATAGCTGAAAAGAACAAATATTGTTTGTAGTGGGTACAAAAAAGGAACTGAAAAAAGTTTGGAAACAATCTTGTAAAATATTAGAAACGCCATTAAAAATAAATTAGAAAAGAAAAATGGGGTTCTTTTTCTAAGATGAAAATAATATTTAGGTGTGTGACCATTTTATAAAGTGTATAGCTAATTGACATCTGTTAATGTTTAATTTTTTTACAAAGATTAATATTTTAAAATTCACAGATCTTCCTATCCATTTAGGCTAAACTAATTTTAATTATATTAGTGGCATAAGAATGAATAATAACCCCAGTGTTTAGGTGAATAAATAGTGTAATATATAAATTTAAAAATATCACATTATAATCACTAGTTTGTTGAAGATACAAGCACTAAACTCAACGTTTATGAACATATATTAACGAGACTGACACATAGTCCACGTGACCACCGATGTGGGTTGTAACCAACAGTTTTAAGAAATAATATTACATTTTTTTCGTACAAAAAATATCATTAAATAATATTTTAACAGTGTAATAGAGTGGGCTACTTAAAAAAATCAAATACGTTCTTAATTTTTATTGAAGATTATGTTAATTTTTTTCTGAATTAAAATTTTTAGTGTTCATTTAAATATTGAAAATAATTACAATATAATATAAAACTAAAAATATACCATAATATTCACTTTAATGAATGTACATATAATATATTCTACCACCTTAAACGTTAGACCGAATAAACCATTTTTGTATCGTGTTTCAGGTTACCTAGCCATAATTTATATATTTGTGTATTAATATTCATAGGGAATCTGTCGTGTATTGAATTATTATTATTGCTTTAGGGGTTTAGAAGCTTATAAACACAAGGGTTATTAATGACTATAAATACTAGGTTTATATATTAGCATTAGTTCAAAAAGTTTAGGATAATATCATTCAGCACACATTTGAAAAATATGCTAGTACAGAAATTTGAAGCTTTGGTATATGGCTTAATGCATGTTAGTACTGATAACCAGTTAAGACCAAGATTCATTGATCGAATTCTTGTACCAGTATTTATTTCACAATATTTCATTAATAAAGTTTGTACCCGAATCAGTGGGAGCACAGTATAAATATTAATGTTGCATAATTTGTGTAGTTTTATTGGTTTTTACTGATGAGGAGGTTGGGACTAATTTCCCTACCTGGTGCAATGGGGGTGTATTTTATAAAATTATTTCCCAATCTTTCACTAAAAAAATATGGATACATTTCCTCTAAGAGAGGGGTCTCCAGACTACGACCCGCTGGCCACATCCTGCCCGCCACAAGATTATATCCAGCACGCACCAAGATTGTATGAATAAACCAATTACTTTCTTACCTTCATTATTTCTTAACCAAGTGTTATATTTGCCGTGTGCTCCAGTTCCTGTCTAAACGCGCGTGATTCCCCCCACTACACCAAGCCAGCGTGCTGTTAAATTTGTAAACTGTGAATTTCAGTTACAGGCCCCATATGATTAAATACCTCAAACCACATTGTAAGAGAAAGGTGGTATCACTTAACCTACCTCTTTTGAAGAGTTTTAAGTAGTTTCAAATATCACGGCAAAGGGCTATAAATGGAAAGTCACAAAATATGCTAAATAATTTTAAAAAATAAGTTATTATATTGACTAATTATTATAAACTATTACATATAAATTGATTTATTTATTACACAGAAGAATCAACATTAAACACTTTTATCAAACACTGACTGGCATTGGAAAGTAACACTTTTTTTTTTTTGCAGACGCGGCTGGACATATGAATCAATTTAATCAACAGTTGTAAGCTGAAACCAATTATTTCATTAATGATCTATTCGAGTATGTCAAGGATTCTGGGGAAAAATGAAGCTACGGGAAGAACCGGTGAAAGTTGATATATTGGTTGATTTCCCATGTTGTTAAAAATTTCATGACGAACGTGAAGCACAATTTCCTTCTTCATTTGAATAAGAATTAAACTCTGAATTACAAAAACAATTTCAATGTCGATTTTCTATTCTTGATGGGAAAAACAGATAGAATAAGGGTGTTTTAAAATCCATTTGACTGCAATGACACCATTGAGTCCGTTTCAAATGAAAAATTTTGATCTCGAATAATATGACATACTGAAACAAAAGTATAAAAAATGAAATCTGATCCGATTTTTAAAATATTTGCAGACTGAGCAGTTTCTGAGTTAGAAGCGATTTGCTTGCGTATACCAACCTGTGTGAACAAAAGTTGTCAATCATGAAGTATTAAGTATATCAAGTCCTACTATAGAGCAGATTTATCTGATTAGCATTTGAAGTATATTCTAATAATGGTTTACTAAATCTTGAAACCTCAGTTTATCAATGTTTTGAAATTAAAATGCAGTTCCATTATTTAACATTGATCTCATGTTAAGCTCCATGGCTGGTTGGTTACGTTTGACATCTCCTGTTGCTAACACAAATTAAAAATGAGTTTCTATTTCCTGAGCATATGTATGCCTTAATGTATTATTTATAAATGTTACACTTCTCTTTCATTCTAAATAATATAGTGTTTATCTCTCCTAGAAAATCAAGATGAATGCTATTAATGTATTAATTATTGTTTTACTTAAGCTCACAAAGATATATAAAATTTATTATGTGGGCCACGTACAAAAATTTTTAGGAGACTCCTACCCTAAGCTGTTTTTTCCTTAACCAAAACTTATTTTTTAATTTTTTTATCACCACGTCTTAGTACCCGTTCAGCTTATATGATCTTAGCTTATCATTTTAATAAGTGAGACGTGGTGAGATTAAATATTTGAACTAATAGCTTAATGCACTCAGATATTTCTGAAAACCTTCAGAATTTTTGAGAAACTGGTCCCATATCTAGCTATTTTGGACACAAACTATATAAAATAAGATAAAATTAACAAAATTCTTATGAGAGTATATGATAAAAACATTGACCATCATCTCGATTAGTTTGATAGTAGATTTTAATTCTCTTGTCTAAAATATTTTTTTAATTACATAGACAATATATAACGTTAATAATTCTACTCAAAATGTTCTTACGTGGCTCTAATTTTTTACATACAACTTTATCTCCCCATTTAAAAACTATCCCTATAAATAATATAGCTATATTTTAAATGTATCATTCTAACAATTTTTTGCTCTATTTACTTAAAAGTATAGGAAAAAATATTTCAACGAGCTTATGAAGCATAGAATTTTTTAAAAAACTTTTTTTTATTGATTTAATGTATAACTTTTTTAATTTTAAGGAGTTAGTAGAGAAATAATATTTATATTATTATGTTAATTTATATTTATACTATACACCAACATTGACCGGAGAAGCTTATTACACATCGAGATCAACAAGTATAGTTTTATTATAACAAGATGGCCGTGGTTTGAATCCTGAAAGGATGTAAAGGAGGGTTTTTTCCCCTCCAAAACTGTGTTCTATTTTCCCTCCACGCAAACGTGATGCTACGTACTATAAATAATTCCCAAACCCAATATTATATTTTTATCACTGTTGATATCTAGATTACTACTCATCAAAACTATCCGCATTTGACTAAACCAATGTGGTATAGATTAGGAAGTTATAATTTAAATGAAATGTATTTGAGATAGCGTGAAGGGAGTGTGAGTAAACCATTTATTTAAAAAAATGTGCTCAGTACACTGGTGCATGATTTGAATCTTGTTATTTAAGTTACTGGAAATGCAGTCTTTATAAACCCAGCTCTGAATATCCCTGCTCAGCAGTTTGAATCCTAGTTAAAACTAAGTATTAATAGCCTAAATAAGTAGCAGGACTTGGTTTCAAAAATAAATCTTCCCATACCATAAAAGTAGTAGAACCATAGAAACAACTGTTTTTTCACAATATTTGCTTTTTATTCAGCAAGAAGAAAGTGTTTATTTTAAGCCGCTTTTAAAAAAACTGTTCATTTTCTAGTCGTGACGTGATATAAGAAATACCTCACCCTGCTTAAGGGGACAGGTAAAATAGATGGCAACGCAGACCACAAGAAGGATGGGGCGAAGGGTATGGAGAGTGGTGAGTAGGAAGTATTGTTCAAAGGAACAAGCGTGAAATAAAACACGTTAACGATTATACCTCCTGGGGCTTTTAACACAGGTAGAATATTAAGAAAGTTGCTCCTTAATTCAGTTAGTTGAGGCAGGGCACGAACGAACGTACATTTAAATTACGCTCTGTAATAGAAAATTAATTATAATTTAATCAGTTTTAAAATTCTTAAACCATGAGTTTATAAATTTGTAAATAACTTTGTTGTGGCATTACACTTTATAAAACACCGTCATAAGAAAATTAGTATTATCTATAATTTTTAAAGTACAGGATGGGTGTGAACCGCGGTTTCTTATCTTATTTGATGAAAACCAATTTAGGGATATCGAAAACAAGGTGGTTATCAAGGTATTTTGTCCAAAAAGGGATGAGGATACTGGCGAATGGAGGTCACATAATGATGAGTTACATAATATGTACTCACCACAATACATTGTTAGGATAATCAAGCTTCATAGATTAGGGTGGACTGGACATGTAGCGAGAATGAGAGGTTCTAGACCCTTGTTCAAGGTATTGACTGGCGAGCCCGGTAGGAAGAGACTATTGGGAAGACCTAGACGCAGATGGGAGGATAACATAGGATTTTACCTGAAAAATATAGGGTGTAGTGAGGTGGACTGGATATAACTAGCTCAAAATAGGGATAGGTAGCGTACTTTTGTAAATGCGGCAGTAAACTTTTGTGTTCTTAGTGCCATAAAGTACAAAAGTATAGGGTCTCATTAAGGAGATAGATTTTAGGGAAATTGTACCTTCACTAATGTGGAGGCTGAACGATAAGCAATTTACACTAATCTCAGAAAATAGAGCCGGGTCTTATCATTTACTTCACAGTCACCAGCGAAGCCAGCTTATGAAGATATTTTGATGGTATTTAAATAAATTGAAATTAATTTTAATTTGGACAGTAATTTCCATTATATACAAATCATTGAAAAATACTTTCAGTTTATAATTGTGAATAATAATACTTTTCCTATAAGAACAATAATAAACATACTTGCAAGTTGTATTTGAGTAACTTAAATCATAATAATTACTAGTGTACACTTTTGCTCATCATAGTCTTTAAATTAGCGTTATTTTATGACAAAGAAAGGGTAGTAAGATGCACTGCACTAAATCATAATAAAAATATTATTTATTTTCTTTAGTTTTCTTCATTAAATATATTAAACAGTCTAAGTGTTTTGTTATATTCGTACTTCGTTTTAAATAAAGCAACAAGCAGCCTGAGCCCTGGTTAACAAACAAAACCATTTTTTACCAATGAGTCGCTTTGTTGGACACAAAAACAAAATAAAAAAAAGTAGTGATGTATATGCACAGAAATAATTAAGGTTACATAAGGGCTTATATCTGAGAAAAGGCTGAATGTATGTCAAGTAAATGGCATCCCCAATGGTGTAAATATATTTAGAGCTTGACCCAAAATAATGGTATTTACTTTACCGTGTGCATATTTCTAAAACGCTAAGCTCTTTATTTTCTCCATGACTGGTAGAACTGATGTTTTTCCATGTCTACAAATCTTTTAAATTGACATTCTTAGATGTATTCACATTTATATAAAACTTGAATTTCATCGTTGTCTGTGCAACTATTAAACGTGAGATATTTTATTAGTATACACATTGATTACAGCGAGAATTTCGTTGTTAATAATAATAATAATAATAATAATAATAATATAATGAAGAATTTTACTTTTATAGGAAGTAGTTTTTGCAAGCAAACCAACCCTGAATCTAACAATTATTGTTGAATTTATAGGTGATATTAATTGAAAAATGACTCCATGAAAGAGGAATTGACCCGTGACCAGGGTTCATTTTTCAATTGAAAGAGTATAGTATTTAGATGTGGCTACAACAATTGTTATCAAACATAATAACTTGGCTATATAATCTATATTAGTTGATGGTTTACACACAACTTTTTTGGAAATAAATTTATTCACTTTATTAACTATTTTTAAAAAGGAGAAATTTGTTTGTGTGTATGTGTGTGAGTGTATGTGCGTGTGTGTGTGTACATTTATCATTTGCGAAATTAGTCAATATGTGCAATTCAATATGTGCAAATATTTTAAGAGTGAAATTCTTCAAGACCTGCACGTTTCGTAAATAGTAGTCATTTGTAGTCCCGTGGAAAAATGTTCAATTTCGTTTTGTCTCTCTGAATATCTTAATCCCGTCAGAATGTAGTGAGGTGAGAAGTTCCTAAACAATTTTTTTTTGCCAAAATGTGGGTCGTATTTTTATCCATTCCTGCGTTATTACTATATTAACGCTATTGATAAATGTGTGAAGAAAGTATAGCTAAAGAAAAATGTACCGATAATAAGGGGAAAAGATTGTAGCTAAGCCACTAAGAATAAAAAAACATCATCATACTCAACCAGAATTTAAATCATGGCTCGTCCTTCAAAGGCAAATATTGACAAAATTATGTTCGGAGTTTTTCATTGTGCTTATCAATGCAAGTAGTTCTTGTATGGCACAATGCACATATTAAAAAGATATAGCACCTTATTTTTCTCTAAATATCAAAAGGCAGTGACAAATTTGAGACTTTCATTTGGCGCAAAGCGTTTAGACAGGGATTTCTCAAGTCAAAGATGTATTTAAGACTTCCTTGTTCAGAACAAGATGTTATTCCACCGCCGTGCTAAGAGTTCGAGGGATGGACGGGTAGCGGGGGTAGGAAAGGCAAAATCAAGGATTGTAATAACCAAGTCCCTTTGAACTGGTGTGTAACTTCATTTTAGCAGTACGTGCCATGTCAGACTAGAAAGGAACGAAAACCCTTTCCCTCACCGACGTTAGGTACTCTCTCAAACAATGTGCTTTAAAGATTACGTGCCTATTAACTTTGCAATAATTTACACTTATAGTAGTTATTGTTATTTATGTTCGTGTAGGACTCTTATCTAAAGCGGGCCCATCAGCGTCTGGAATTACATAAAAAGGGTAGACGGATTCACTAATATTTCAGTCTTTTTACTTACGTCAAAACTAAAATAAGTCTTATTCATAAAAACTAATAAAAAACCCACAATCATTAGAGCAAGAAAATATCTCAAACGCCAAGCTCAAGAATACTAATTAACCACGAAGATTAATAAAGGTCTTATCAATCAATATACGCCTAAAATACGATACAGCCTTAAATCCAAAATATAATATTTTGGCCAAAGACCATAGTAATAAGTTTTAATAGTAAGGAATGAATGTTTATCTTAACTGTATATTATAAAGATACATCTTAATCCTTTAATAAGAGATACATTTTGATCGTACGTACTAAAAACATGCCTTAGCCGCAGATTAAAGATATATATTCAAATTCAGCCTTGAAAATTATTTCATTCTACAAGAATTAAAATTTATATCAACCAAAATTGCATCGGTGGTTCAATTCAACTGAACGCGTTTTATATAAATCGAAATAATCTTTTTCTAAAGAATAAATGACGCCAATGAAACAAAATAACAATTTCTTTGCTACAAATAATATTTCAATATCTAATATCAAACCAACAAAATGACAAAATGGTTTTGTTCTCATTTTTCTGAACCTGTGAACGAAATTATTTTTTTTATTTTTGAAAAAGAACTAGCTCTCACTTTATAATTTTTTTAAAGCGTGTTTAAATACGTGTTAGAGCTAGACATATTTATTACTTTATGATTTAGATATGAATAATAATTTTTTTCGTGGCATATCCGCATATGCTTGAAGAAAAGATGAAAAACCATTAAGTATAATAATAAACCTCAGTGAATCCAGTCGCTACTCGAACGTGAGCCATCCAGTTATTAGAAAACAAGGCCTAACTAGACTGTTACCTTTGTATACATGATTATTGTTGCAGCTGCACAGAATTTAAGCAGCAATTAACTTACATAGGTGCGAAATTAATGAGGCCTACACACCTATAATTAATCACCCGTCTTAAAGATTAAAAACAAATGAAAAATATGTTGAAACATAAAACACAGCAAACACTACTTGAATCTAGAAACCACCTGAAAGAGAACTAAAGTCGACATTTATTCGATCACTCAGTTAACCTTTTCTCTGAGGGATAGACTAGAAGTGATTATTTACTTACGGATACAAAATAAACTCGTAGAAAGGTATACAAAACAGGATCAAGGCTAAACCAACCACCATAGCAGAGTGTGGATAAACTGTGTCCTAAAAGGAAATGTGGGTTGTATGCTTTCTGCGGGAAGTAAATCCTGTTTCTTGCATGAAGAACAGTGTTTACACTTTGATAAAACGACACGGATAATGGATGTCGAAGTCTAAGGGGGAACAGGATGGCAGGGAAAAGGGAGCGGTGGGGGGATTAGAAGGGTAGAAGGGGAGAAGGTTTTTGAAGGGTCGGTTTGGAAACGTCCCAAAGGCCCCTCTTTGGAAGTCCGCCGCTATTAGCGCCCTCTCTACTGATCTTCATTGTGATTGCTAGGACGTCGGGCATCAATCACGGTAAATGGACAGACGTATCCTAGGAGATATCAGAGAGACACACTCCTATTTATACAGGGTGTGTCCATGAACAAAACCTTTTATTTTTCAATTGATTAGATCCATAGATATAATTACGATACCAATAGTCGAATGCAGGTGCAGTAAATACCCTACTTACTTGAGTTTTGCGGACTCGTAGATACGCGGTTACTATACTTCGACTTATGACTTGCAATACACTTATATTAAGAGCCACTTTAAGCATAATAACGGTTGTCCTTGAAAAGCATCTGATAGAAGCGAAGCATATATATTTTTTCTTACTTTGAGCGCCAATGGTTTCTGGTTAGTAATCCTATGTAATGCATATTGTAAAATAATAATTAATAAATGTTTATTTTTGAAACTAACATATATATATATATATATATATATAGACAATCCAAGACCTTAGCTCAGTTGGTGGCATATCTATCTATTGAGCTTAGGGTCCCAGGCTCGATTCCCGGCATGGCCAAAAAATGTATTATTATGAATGTTGGTTTACACTTTCACAGTGATAAATTAAGAGCTGGGGGCTGGATTTTGTGCTTGTTCTTGTATTAAGTTAAATAATTATAAGATATATGAAACTACTACCAGCCTAGCAAGCCGGTAGTGAAAAATATTTGGCTTGAATAAAACAACTGACCCAGACCATAGGCTGGAAACAGTAATGTATATAGAAAAAATATACATATACAAAACAATCATCGCATTTAAGTACCATTTGAACTACGTAGTTTTTTTTTTACTTGCTTGTAAATCTTTCTAAAGAATTAAATGTTTAAATATAGTATTTTATATAAAGTGCCTTTTAGAAGGAAAGCAAAAGAATAAATTAAATCATGTACTTGAAGTAACAACATAATTTTAATGTACTTTAAAATGGCTGTTTGTCAAATTTATATACACCTTAAAGGAAAGTACTAGTTAATAATAAATTATCAATCACTAGATGAATGAAACAGTGAAAACTGCTACTATATTACGCCTTAGAAGTCGTTTACCTTACCGGGCTCTGGAACGTCTCCAGAGAACTCCTTGGTCTATCTGATGGTTTCCAAACCCATGGATGGATGAGAGTAATGGTATATCCTGGAAAATGGTCGTAAAAGAACTGCACAAGCATTATGATGCTGTCCTTGATGAATGGCATATTCAATTATTCATGTCTTAATGTAAGATCCCCTGGGATAGTTATCAGATTTTCGTGCCTAATAATTTGCATATAGGCCTAATGGCGTTGCATCCTGTTTTTTTATTATTTATTATAATATCATATACTTGCTTGTTTTTTTAATTTTACGTGCACGGAGCCTGCCTATACATTGGGTTATCCACATTATTGTAATAAGAGTAATGGAATATGGATGAATTAGGGTAAATTCAAAGGACATATTTGTATGGTGGGATATTAAGAGACAGCAGTGGCGTGTCTAGGAGTGTTGCACGGTAAGCAAACCTTGTTAAAGTTGTACATTAGACATGTTCTCGCCCACTTGGGCCATATTTTAACATTCATACATATACTCTACTCTGCATACCTAGGACGGGAATGAATTCCTCTCGATACCTGAAAAATTAGTGTTCTACTGAGGGGTGTGAACAATTCACAGGTACAGTTTAAACTAACGCTGCTTACCCTTGAAACACTTCACGACATGCCACAGATGTACAGCTTAGGAATAGACCAAGTCATACCAATTAAGGTTTGAACAGCAGCACACCCGCTTAAAGGCGTCACTCTTGTTTTAATCTGTGGATGTTATTTCATAAATCGTTTCCCACTCTCTTCCCAGGCAAATTCAGGAGGATCAGCTCTGAAATGGTTCCTTCCTCATCCCAGATCCATTAGACTATTTGAATTATATGCTTATAAAATAAATAGGTATTAAGAAACAATGAATAGAAAATAAAAGCCGCTTCGGCAAGAATGGAAACTAATGATTTAGTCTGTTTCTCCGCGGATATTTGTAGTCTAGTTTTCAAAAGAAGAAGCTTATCTGAGTCCTATAAAAGCTACCAGATCTACATTCCCGTGTTCAAATTAATTCATGCAGTCTTAACTGCGGTTGATGAATATTAACAATACCTACTCATATTTTAAGACAAAGTCTGTGATGGACGTGTGGAAATCGTTTAGTAAAATATGAATGAAGAAAGACCCTGGACGCGGGAAGAGGCTATACTAACTACAATAATGGGTCAGGGATGAGGAAGGTTTTATTGAGAAGAAGTGCACCCGCCATTTTTTTATTTACCTTGACTGTTTGACTCAGTTTCTAACAATTTTAACCTGAGTCATATTTTTCAACAAATGTTAATTGCTCACTTTTCTTTTATCCTTTTTTATTTTATTTATCTAATCTGGTATTATTGAGTCCTAGTACTATTTAAATTAAGTTCTAATTTGTTTCCACTAACTACTTTTGTAATATTCTAGTCGGTCCACCCCAGGTATCTTTAGGTTTCCCGATAACCTCTGGTACCCGCATTTTTATGCAAAAATAGTGGAAAGCCATTTAGGGAAAACCAGCCTCAGTGCACCCGACCTTGATCGAACCCCGATCTCCCCGCCTTCGACAGTCTATTCTAGCATGAGAGTAGCGCGTTAAACCACGTGGCCACTGAAGTGGATCATTACGCAATTAATAAGATTAGAAACCTCAAATATTCAGTTAAGTCTAGTGTACTATATCTTGTTTACCATTAGCAACCTTGTAATGACATAAATTACTAAAGTAATCAAAGTAAATAAAATCCTTAAGGTCAATTTTACGGATCTACTAGATGAAATCTTTGAGAATCGTAAACGAATTCTCTTTCGTGTAGCTTTAGCAGGTCGAATTACCTGGTAATTGGAATCAATTATCCAAGTAGCGACTCAGTGAGACGTTAAACGTGGATTGATTGATTGATTAATTAATTAATCAATCATTGAGATAGCCTCACGTCACGATGATCATAGGGATATGAGTATGTGAAACAGTGCACGCATGCAGCTAATACGTACATTTGAATCCGAAATGGCTTTCAAACATACGTTATTTTAAACGGCTCCAAAGTGGCGTTATATTCATGCAGCGTGTGGTTTTGTTGACATGGAAACTAACAGGCATTCCATGATATTACATGATTGCCTAAATTTTATCAAAATATACAAATAAACGAGAGTATATATTACAGGGTGTTTAGCTGGGTTAGATATGGAAGCACCATTTTGTTTGTAAACTAAATTAGAAGGTTAATTTGATCGTCTTTTCCATCGACTGAAATCAAATCTAGTTTCAAATTAAGTGATGTGAAGTAATATAATAAAATCAATATGCATTTGGATTAAAACAAAAGCCTTCTATATTCAAACAATATGTAGTTCTACAAATTTACTACAAATTGAGTATTTTAATCTTGAGATCCAAAAGTGTTACTTTTTTTGCTTGCATTAATTCGTACTACATGTTGAGTTTATTCACAAATGGTGAGTACAGTGGGCAAAGGGATAAAATCCTAATATTAAATCCAATTTAATTAGTGATTCCATATGTTAGATAATTATGTGTTCTACCTAATACACTTTAGATTATGGTTTTAAAGAGGTATTTGTCATCTTTTTTTTATAGATTTTGAAATTTAAAAGTTATTGTCCTAGACGCAAAAGGGATTAGAAAGTCAGGATTTACAAGTATACATGTTCATGGTAAAGCAAATGTAAGCAATTACTAAGAAAATCCAACTCAGTTTTACAGGCCAGAATTCAAACAATTGCAAAGCAAACAAAACAATTCTATTTGCCCACCAGTTTTGATTATTAACCATAATACAAACCCTAGAATATTAAAATTTTGAGAATGATGGAGTATTTGAAAATATATTCAATACTATCCTACAGACAACTGGCAGGGTTGGCCCTGTACCAAACGTTCAGAGTGATGTTTTCAACTCTGAACCAGGAGGTCATGATTATGTTCTAATTCTGATAGAACATACTAAGGGTGGATTCCAAAATAGTTAAAATTGTCAGTGTAAAAGCCGAACGGGTAGTAAGACGTGGTGCTTAAAAAAGTTAGATTGTTTTGATTAAATTAAATATATTGAAAAAATTATACCTGTACACGGAAAATAAACATAAGTTTGATGTAATTATTAAACATTAAAATAATATAATTGATGTATGTAGCCAGATATGGCTATATGGCTAATATTCATAATTAAATTAAATTTCTACCTTTATACTATTTAAATTGGTTGCAATTTATATTCTATTTAAATATAAGTGATGATAAATTTTATATTTATTTACCTTGGTACTTATATTAGTTTATATTAGGTTAAGTTTCAAATAACCATCGCTGGCAGTAATACGTCTAGAATTAGAATAATTCTTAAACAATCTCTTATAATCTCTGAAGAGAGCTAGAACCTGTGTATTTTCATGTGGATTTGATAAAATCTCTCTTGGCCTGCTTTGCCTGCTTTGACCTTAACGCTGAGCGAATGTTTCAAGGCAAAAGACATTCATTGCTCTTAGCTGTCATTATTGATGAGGATATGATTCATATACCTAGTACATTGCACGCCATTATGAAATTACACGGCTAACTGTCAGATACCAGTCCAATTTACGATATTTTGGAATTTTTGCTGTGAGAATAATTTTTTATATAATATAATACTTTTTTTGTGTGTTAATCATAGAGTTATCTATGATCTTTCAGATTTTATATGGATTTTATTGTGTTTTATAGAAGAAGAATAAAAAAATCTTGTATGGTAATTTTTGTAAATAAGGCTTTATTTTTCAAATTTACTAGACCAAAAAAAAATTAAAAAAAAGTACTTGTGCACATTTTGCTATAAGGGCTAGAAATATTTATCATAAATGAATTACAAATAAAATTGAAAAAAAAAACTACATTTAGGCCTAACAATAATTTGTCTTTGTGTGGTAGAGAGAAAAATAATTTAGCACACACAATGCTATATTCATTAACATTTGGTTATCACCGTGTTTACTACCTGATCAGGATGTATGGATATATGATCATTAATCTAAAGGAGTAAGAACGAGGAAGGAGGAATTTTAGAAGTGGTCCACCCGCATATGCTTGGAGAGCAGAAAACCAGCCCCAGTACACATGACCGGAACTCAAACCCCGTTCTCCACTTTTCTAGCAGGCCCATCTAACATAAGAATGACGTCATAGACCATTTGTCTAAGAGAAGCGGGTTGTTCTTTAACTTTTACACTATGTCACCTTAAACGTTCTGAAAATAACTGTATTTATAATCAAAACATATTATGTTTTGTTTTTCATTCAAGAATGTACAACTTATAATCTTAACAGATAATTTTTTTACTATTTCTATGGGTTAATTGTAAAATTACTCATATGTTAGGGATTAACAAATATGGGAATTAGATCAAGTCTATAGGATGAGTATATGTAATGAGGTATAGGGTTTTAAGGTTAAATTAGATAACCAAACGGTTCTATATAAGTTATGTTCTATGAAGAACACGTTAAATATAGCTGCTTTTAAAATAAAAAAATATATATTAAATTAATAGTGTATTATAAAATAATTAAATTGTAACAACCAGCTCAGGTGGGGACAAAATCATAATGCCACATCAATCTAGTCCGGTACATCAGTGATGAGGAGTTGGGGTTAGTATCCCGGATGGATATATTGATGGTAGTTTTACTAAGTGGCTTCCACCACGCAAATGTTAATGTACTTATTTAAAATTGTGGTTTCCCCATCGCTACCCAAAATATGTGGCTACATTTGATTAGTCCACATATTAAAATAAATAAAATAGCAATATCCTGACTGGAATAAGTAGCATTAAATAGGCCCCTAAGTTTACAAATTAGCACTAATAAAATATTTCATGAATTAACATTTATAAATAATATACAAAACGTCACGAATAAAATTCCCCTTCGCCTTTATTGAAACACTTGTCAAAAGGGAACATCTGCCAGCCCCCTCCAGTTTCCTAGTGACGTCTTCCCTCTAAGTCCCCCATAGAGAAATTGTTTGCCCTATTTGACCCAGCACACACTGAGCTCACATTTTGTTTCACATTCCAAGTACGCGACATGCCTTTCGTGTCACGTTATTGATGTTTTAGGGGAAGGTATGAGTTTTCTGGGAAGTCTACGAGTAGAGTGAGGGTTCAGTTGATGGGACAGAG
>CABFWB010000024.1:548858-598725 GCA_902151455.1 Timema bartmani | reverse complement strand
TAAAATAATAATCTCCGAACATGGTTAAATTTAGGTGTTTATAATACTAAAGTAAAAAAAAGAAATGTGCTCAGTATATATGATATTGGAGTTGTGAGTAATACAGCCAAATAAATATTTAGTATTGTTGAAAAAAAATGGCTTTAATATTTTGACATAAAATAAAATATTAATTAATGCAGTGGATTTAATAAAGTGTATGAATATATTTAGTCTTTTTTGAAAGTTTTACATTAATCCTGGATTCTTGATGATAAAAAAAAGAGAGAAAATATATTTATAGATGAAGATTTGGCTGGATCTCACCAAGAGAATATGTAGTGTTAAAACAGCAAAATGTAGGAAATTTGTTCCTATTTTTAATTGCAAGTAATCTACAGTTTTAGGAAATCAATAGGCTCCAGTTCTTCTCTAGACCCTTAGATTTCTATTGACATATTAATATCCCACTTTTAAACTAAGTTTCCACTTTTAAAATAAATGTATTAAGGAACCACACAAATTTGGCTCCATACTTTAAGGACGCCAAAGAAGAAGACACCAATCTTCTTCAAAACCTTTTCCATAAATCAAGTTTAAAAACGTTATATTTTCTTCCAAGTCCAAAGAGAAAACTAATACATTAAAACAAAATCTAGAATATTGGCTATGGACTAGAAATGAATATAAATCAAAATGCAAATTTAATATTAAGATCGAAATATATATCAATGAATATGAACAATGTTTTTTTAAAATAATTAAACTGTTTATTTCCATCTGTCAAAAATTGAAATTCGCGCTAGTTTAGAGGTATTTACATCACGTCTTTTTCTTTTATTACTTCTTTTACAATAACGAGACCCGCCACTCACTTGTTTAACAGATCTGCGCATGCCTCGAAATAAATCATGGCCGACGTTGAAAATAAATAAAGAAGAGTCAACAAACTTCTTAGAAGGATAATTAATATGTTTAATAAAAGGGAAGTGTTCTTCCTAAGGTCAAAATTCCTTATTTAAATTATTTAAAACAATGTTCGACGTTCTTCCTACCGTTTTATTTTTAATTTATCTAAGTAGTGTGTCACGCCGGCAACACAGCACGTTAAACTGCGGCCGAACCTTGAAGTCCATGCATCATTTAAAACGAAAATAAATTGGAAATGATTTACAAAATTAGAAAAATATAAGGAAATACATGGTAGGGTGGCAAATAACGTTACAGTTCCTATGTTCTAATTGGTTCACTGGTTGCTGTGGTGTAAGCCCTTTAGAAAATATAGGAGATGATGTATAGTTATAATAGAGGACATGAGCCAAGAATGTATCAATCACCATAGAGTTTGATGAGTGGTATTAATATAAACCCCTAAATGGTCTAAGGGAGTATTTTTAAGCCTTAGGCACATGGTCCCCCTGAATAGTCCTTGGATGGATTTCAGGAGGAGGCCAGAGCTTGAATAGTTGGAACCTAAAAAACAACATATTTATTTTCATCCATCTCTAATTGATAGATATTAAAAAAAAATTAACTGGCCTATATTTTAAATGTATTAATACGTTAACAAATAAACACATATTACATTAATATATGTTCTATGCCGAGAGGTCTTCTTGTTCAGTCCTTGGCGCTTCCAGATTTCTATCCAAAGCAGTTGGTCAAGAACAGAGTCAACTCTACCTCGCGATGACTTAAATAATGAAATAGCGGCTACGGTTTGGAAAACTGAGATGAACTTATGGAGGGTTCGTTTTACTGACCACATGGCAACTTCTACTTACAAATGTTGGAACTATCTTTGCCAAAATGTGGGGGTCACTGGATCCTCATTGTTCGCTTGTGGGCTGACGCCATGGAGTTTTCTTCATTACTATGTCATAAAGTTTGTAGAAATATATTTCATTCGCTGTATTCCAATATCATAGGTTTCTTTGTAATACTTAGTATTCTATTGTATGCATTTTAAAATACGATTCAAAGAAGGGGTTTATAGACACCACCAGACTGCAAATGAGGGTCATGCCACCAAAAAAGTGAGTGAATAAACACATATCCCTAGGGTCACCTGTATAGGGTTACAATCAACAATGAGGTCAGGACTCTTATCCTTCCTGGGTATGTTTAGAAATATTTTCCACAAGTGATTTATAAATTAAAAGTTAATACTCATACTACACTAGTGCATTTTAACTTATAAAGTATCATTATAATATTCATATCTTTGTGTTAACCCTTAAATAACACAATAATTCTTTACTTTCTTCAGTGGCCTCATGGTATGATGCGCTGCTCTAGCTGTACACTAGACTGCTGATGACGGGGAGATCGAGCTTCTAATCTCAGTCGAGTGTACTGAATTTTTTAGAAAATGATTTTCTACTTCCCTTCCATGCAAATGAGGGTACATTTCCTATAAATATATCCTTCCTAATCCCTAAATCTACTATCGTAAATGATACATAGGTGTAAAGCCCGAACAGGTATCAAGACACGGTGCTAAAAGGAACTACAAGTCTTTAAACATATTTATTAAAATAAGACTCAATTTGGTCATCACAAAGTATAAGGCGTAACCTTGGCAATACACCGGGCTTCCAATGATGAGGATATCAAGGTTCGACTCCAAGCTTGGAGCCCTGAGTATTTAAATAAATAGTTTTCTACTTTCATTACATTTAAGTACGGTTACATTACAATTCAATGTTTAACTTCCTCAATCCTAATACATGTGTAAATATACAGGTAATCCTGGATGGGTAGTAAGACAAGCTGCTTAAAAATAATTAAATTGTAACCACAACTATTACTGAGAAGAACATGAATTTATTGAAATATATATTTTTTTAACTGAACACAACCAAAATAGACTAAACGAATAGGAAATAATTATGTAGCCTTACATATAAAAAAATTACTACATATATACAACCAGTAACATATAATTATATCCTTATTAAATTTTATTTTCTACCTTCCCCACGAACACAAGAATCAGGCTAACACAACCCCAAACACACTATTTACCTTTATCAAAAGTTGCTTGTATTTTCTGTTTGCGGTTCATAAACAGATTTGTCATCTGGTTTCTTACTTGGATTGTTTTTACAAGACCACCGCTTTACAACGTCATCCTATAAATCAAACTTCACCCCCTTCTCTATTCACCAAGCCTCCTCTCACTAGCTACCCACAACTCCGGACTCTCTGCCATCCTGTCCTGAACCCCGCACCCTCTTCTAACCTCTATCGTAATCCCACCACGTTTACTCACCCACTGCCACAAGTAGAAGTTGCTTTCTCCCTTTCTCCACCCTAAACTCTGCTGTCAAATTGAGGGTGTATGGCGACTTTATTCCGGATCCGATTCGTCGCCGACTTGTCCGCGGACTTATTGGGCGTATCTTAAGGAGTAAAAGGATCGTTTACGCATTCTTAAAATTTGACTGAGGGAAATTTTGGTGGGTAAGGGGAAGATTAGTTCCCCTAATTGACGTAATAGACCTATTATTAATAGTCCAGTGGCTAAATGGTCTGAGACATCACTCTCGTGAAAGACTGGCCTGCTGATGATGGGTATATTGGGGATCGAGTCTCGGTCAGGTCTATTGAGGAGGTCCGTGAAGTTGGCAGCACCACTAACGGCACAAATTCTGAAACCTATGCCAATATTTAGTGCTGAATTTGTGCCACTGTGGCACAAATTCAGCACTAAATATTGGCATAGGTTTCAGAATTTGTGCCGTTAGTGGTGCTGCCAACTTCACGGACCTCTATTGAGGGTGGTTTTTCTAAATGGTTTACCACTCTCCCTCTAAGCAAATATGATTCTTTCTTCATCTAGATCTATATTCAAGTTATTATCATATATGTGTGTAACCTGAATAGGTAGAAACTTGTGGTTATAGAAAAACAACTTACACAAATCCACCTTCTAAAAAATAATATCTGATGGGTGCACTAAATCATAATTTATACAAGAAACTCATTACTATAGATTTACCCATCATCTATTAGAGCTAATAACGGTACATCTACTTCTAGAGCCACGCTCTTCATTTCCTCTCATTTGATTTGGATATTATTTACATTTTTAAACGTGTAATGCATATTTTTACTTATCCAAACTATCCATATATTTACTCAAGTAGGAATATGAATTCAGAATGTTACACTTAGAGTGTACCGATATTTACGGGGAGAAAGTAAAATAGGAAATTATTTAGCTTAAGCCACTTTAGTATGCCAAGGTGAGATTCGGACACCAACACCAACGTCAGTGGAACTCCAGACTAGAATTATGCATTGATTGGCATACTCACAGGTGTGGTGTGGTTTTAATAGCTTTGGTGTCAAACGTAATCTTTTTTTTAAATAGTAGGTAATAAAGTAATAATACAAGGATGTTTACAGCATCGTTCTGAAATTACGTGAAATGACTAGTTATTCTTTTAGAGTAAAAACTAAAAAGGAATAAAACTAACTTGTGTTAATATTTGCACGAGTGTTTGTAAATGTGTAATGTCTTTTTTTTTTTCCATTCTCAATTCTTATATTTTTATGATAACAATTACGTTGAAATGGTGGAAATGTAAATAAACAACGACCGGAAATTATTTTTAGAGGAATTGAGGCATTAATATTATTCTTTGAAATATAAAGTAGAAATGATAGCCACAAAACATTGGCAGAGAGAATGACAATCACTATTTTTAAACTTCAAATAAACAACGAATTTATGGGGATGTTTATACATTCAATATCAATAGATTTCACTTAAATGACTTGTTATTGTAGTTAACATATTCTTAATTTATTATATTAAATTTTGTAAACCAATGTTAATAAATTAAATTAAATCTTGCATGTCTGTTTTACATCATGTTTAATTACCTTGAATATTTTATAATTTATAAATATCTACTTTTCAGAAATTTTATCAACTAAGGCATCACTATTTAAATATAATGGACCTCATGTGATGGGAAGTTCGGGGATCATATCCCAGTACTGGAACTCCAAGAGGTCTTTACATACACTATCTACACTATCTTCATAAAGATTTGGGTACATTTTGTTTAAGGTAAAACCTCTTCTTTTTAAACTATTAATTTAAATATTCAAATATACCATAGAGGTATTAAAGGGTGATGCAGAAAATATATTTATATACTTATTGGTTTAAATTGTTTGGACTTTTACTTAATTCAATCACATTTTCATTCACTACCGCTTCTTACCACCCGTTTGGATTAAATACTTAAGTATTAATTACGTTAGTGGGCTAGGAATTAGGAAGTTTTAATTTAGAGGAAGTTAGCCTACATTTGTGAAGAGGAAGAGTGGAAAACAATTGAGGAAAAAGCACCCCCAGTTCACCCGACTGAGATTCAAACCTCGGTTTCCTCGTCCTCGGCAGTCTAGCTTAGCACGAAACTAGCGTGTCAGCTAACTACGCCACCGAGGTGGGTGTCATGCAGTAGTTATAGATATCAAAACATTCTGAAATTTAGTTACTAGCCAAAAAAAATAAAAATTAACCAAAATAATTGATTATAAATTATATTTTAATTATATTTTACCAAGTTTTAAGCATATAATCAACTAAGTTTAATTTATTTGAAAAATGACACCTGGACACGGTAGCTGAGCTTTGGATCCTTGACCTAGCTCAACAATTATCTACCACTTAGCTATCTGAGAAATTTAATAATTACTCATAGAAAGAGATGAATATTCAAATAAAGTTATGGCATAGCCAAAGTTATTCTTTTATTATTGGTTTTACATACTTCATATCTTCCTAACCATTTGGGATAGCCATATATTTACATTTAATCGGATAAAGTTGATTAATGAATAATTTAGATTATGTTAAATTATATTTTCCTGGGAGAAAAGGAGAGTAATAAACTTTAAAGTAAAAACATATCATTACTATGGTGTGGGATTCGAACACCGACATTCCCATTAGACCGTAAACAAATAAAATAAGACTAATACCTTTGTCGGCGTGCTCACAGGTATAGGTAATAAAACTTACAGTACAATAAATTTTAGCAACCATTATAATTACAATTTCATAGAAACATTTAACTTATTTGGACGATACAAATGATTTTCAACAATAATCCCTTTTGAGTAGAGCCTTAAATGATCTTGAAAATCAGGGAGTACTAATAGAGGATAAATTGTCCTTTTCGTTAAGATACACTTTTTAATACCTTAATTTATTATTTTGTTTAAATTTACATGACTTTAAATTATTGTAGATTGAAAGTTTTCGAAAAAAATATATAAATATTTTTTAAAATGTTATTAATTGAACACAATTGATTTAGATCACAAAATTATATGTTTATATAATAAGTACTTAATTCAATAGTATGAAGACTAATAAGTTTTGATAAACTAAATGTACTCACTTCAATTACACGGTTCAAATATTTTATGTGAATGGCACAAGGGAAAAATGGGGAGGGTCTAATTTTAACTTAAATTGAGTTATTGCTGCCATCAGCTAGACAATTATTATACCTTTTGAATGCACTCAAAATTATCGGTAAAGTAGGTATTTGTCAAATATAAAATAGTTAAAATAATAAGTACATTCTGGGATCCTTAAGGATTAAAGATATAAAAGTTGTCATCATGGAGAATGTTTATAGTGTTAGTTTCCTTCCTTTGCCCTCGTACTCTTCATATGCATGGAGTGGATACTTGTCTTTTAGTTATGTATTTGCTGTGCTTCCTAAAAACTT
Organism: Timema bartmani; assembly: GCA_902151455.1. NCBI lineage: Eukaryota > Metazoa > Arthropoda > Insecta > Phasmatodea > Timematidae > Timema > Timema bartmani. The sequence goes on along the minus strand of CABFWB010000024.1, from coordinate 591,985 downwards.
TATATCTATTTTAAATTTAAGCACCTTGGTGGTGTAATTAGCTCGGTTAGGTGAACTGGTGGTGGTTTTCCTAAATAGTTTTCCACTCTCCTTCCCAGCAAACGTGGGTTAAATTCCTCTAAATTCAACCTTCCTAATTAATAGCCCATTGGTGTAGTTAGTACTCAAGCGTATAGCCCAAACGGGTAGCAAGACGCGGTGGAAAATAAATATTTTAAACTTAGTTATAATTTCATAGCTTGCCTTAGTTATAAAACTGTTTGAATTATTAAAACATTTATATAAATTTGGGTTGGGGTTGGCTAAATTTTTAATTTTTAAAATTTCATTATATCTGGATGAGATTCACATCCAAATCTCATCACTAAATAACTAGCTTGAATTCTTATTTTTCCACGTTCCTACGAAGGCGAGTTAAATATTGTTTTGTGCACCAAATCCTACTACCAGTCAGGCCAAACTATATTCCATTCCACTGATGGTTTAGAGATGAGAGGGTGGAAGGATGAACGTTTAAATAAAGAACCCACATTTACATGGAGGAATAGTGAGAAATATTTTGGATAAACCACTTTCAGCACACATAGAAATAATTAAAACCCAGAAATCCCAATCAATGACAAACCAGAAAAGACATGAGCATGACGCTATGTCCACATGCCCACCGATGCCATTTATATACTGTGTGGCTCATACCTTTGTCCCGAGCTCTTTTATTCTTAGATGATTCTTCCTCCCCCCCATCTTTGTGATTCTTCATAGATTGGTTCCTATTTCCATGTATGCCTTTTTGTCTTCCTCTTTATAGAAGCCTTCTTTTGTGATCCATTATTTCTCTTTGATCTATTCTCATGCTCACAATTATTTCTGTCCGCCTGTATAATTATCCACTCCCTCTCTTTCTTCTCTAGATTTTTTCTCTAACATTTCTCTTCGTTCTTTGTCCTTGTATCAGCATCATTACCAAGATATATTTTTCTTATAAATGGAAATGTCAGTGTAATTATTTTCTGATATCCAGGGAAATAAGAATTTTGATCCTATTTTACACTAAGCTGTACAAATGAAAAGCTCTAAAAGTAAATTTATGATTGTAACTAATAGAATCTGCAAGGTGAATTAAAGATTAACAAGATTTTTTGTCATAAATTTAGTAACGAAATTTGTTAAAAATAATTAATTTACATATAATTTGTCTTGGTAATATAAGTCACAGAAAAATATGTTGTTTTCATTAATGCAATTTAGGCAATAGACAAACATTAAGTATATAGACTTCATACTTTTTGTTAAAATCAATTTACAATATTTGAAATGATAAAAAACTAAATAGAATTTAATATAGTAAATTATTTTTATCAATAGATTAATTTTAATAATTTTATTCAATAAATCTTGAATTTAAATTAACTTTTGTCGCGATACTCTCTCGTGAACCTCTTGATGATGTTGTTAATTAAATAATGTATATATTAACATATTTTACAAGTTTTATTTTCACATACTAAGATGCTACATTCAAGCAATTGCTACAATAGCACCCGCGTTTCTTCATCGTGTCTTTCTCTTAGAACATCTCATTAACAAGTGCAGCAAATTATTCATACCCCCCCACCAGTTTCATGGCTATAACATTAATTTTGATACCGAGAGCTGCTGAACTCTTGCTAGCACAAGCAAAACTACTTTTTAAATAGAAATCAAAATAAATACAGTTTGCAAATGAAATATAATGCTCTCTTTCTCGCACTCACACTGCGAGGTTTTTTTCTTTAATAATTACTAGGGCTAGAAGCAAGCAAACTGAATGTTCCTAGCCCGTAGTCTTTGCACGTGTACGGAAGTTTAGCAACAACAATACAGTGCGACTAAATACATTTGGCACAAACGGAAATTAATTACACCAAAAAGCTATGCAACAAAGCAGGATCATTACACTTTAAATTAACACACAAGCTTTATAAAACAATGTAAAATAACAGAGGTTTTGTATGTGTTAAGTCATAGTTTAACGTATTTACTAAAAACAAAATGTAAAATATAAAGAGACTAGTGGTCAACCATATAATATTTATTGATCAAATCTCTATTTTAATTTGTAAGGAATTATTTGCTTAGCTTCTAGTGAATTCATTCCCAAATATATTTCCTTATAACATAACAAATAATAATTTTGAATAAATAATAATCTATTATCCTCATGGTAGAGCAAACGGACAAAAATTTCAGCCGTGTCAGCAGGGAACCAGACCAGGAAAGGAAATAGATTCTAATTTGATCCGGATTGGTTTGCTTTTTTTTTTTTCTCAATAGTTTTCCATTTTATAATTTCCCCCAAGATCTGGTTTCCTTTATTTAAACTTTAAATATTTAATTTATACACAAGATGTGTAGATATAGGGATGGTATAGATAGGTAGTAAAACACCGATTGTGTAAAAGGTATTTAACTAGTCAATAAATACTTTATTATACATACTTCTTTTGCCAAATAAAAATGTCTCAATTGTTTTGTAATTTACAAACTGGGAAATACTCATTTCCTGCATTGATTTGAAATCATGTATATTTTAATTTATCAAAACAGTTATGTGTTTATTCTAAATAAAAATATATAGATAATAATTACAATTATTTTGCGTGATATACAATTTATGGCATTTGTATTCATGTATATGTGTGTATGTGTGTGTATGTGTGTGTATGTGTGTATGTGTGTGTATGTGTGTGTATGTGTGTGTATGTGTGTATGTGTGTGTGTGTGTATGTTTGTATGTGTGTGCATGTGTGTGTGTATGTGTGCGAGTGTGTGTGTGTGTGTGTATGTGTTTGGTGTTTGTGGTTAAGGGGTGGGGTTTGAGGAGATATCTGTAATTACTATGTTCGTTTTGGTTTCCAATTTCCGGTGCTGTGGTTCGATTTCGCATATTTCCTTTCTGCGAAGCTAATCAAGTGTTGCCATTCTCACGATTAATAATGAATACCACAATGTTAACGAAACCTTAATAAATTACACTGACTGAATTAATCAGAATGTAACTTTATTCCGAAAATGGTTTTGCGTTTGCTTTGAGTGTTAAAGAATATGTTAATAATTGAATGCAATTCACCGTTTGTACTTACGTCTATCAACATCTCCTGACCATTTAAATATAATCATATAGATTTTTTGTTCCATGAATAGTTATTAATGTTAATGGTATAAATAATTAAAGACCCGCTTCAGTGACCAAATGGTATATGGCATCACTCTCGTATAAGAATGACCGGCCTGTTTATGACTGAGAAATTGGGGCTCTAATTCCAGTCGGGTCTACTGAGGATGAATTATCTTAATGGTTTTCTCAGTATCATTCATTGCGAATGCCAGTAGATAACCTCTAAAATACTTCCTACCTCATACTTTGCAGCTTAGAGTAATTATCACATACGCGTATAACGTGAACAGATAGTAAGATATTACTGCCTGATTATATTTTTCTATTACCACTTCTTACTACCTGACACAAGTTGAATTCACAGAGCAGCTATGATAAAAATATATATATAGAGTAATGATAATCTTAAAAAATATTTTAAATATATATATATATCATTTATTATATTTATTTATGTCTATCATTACTGCTCTGTGTGTTAATATTGTGTCAGTAGGATGAGATAAAAAGAACATACAATTTAAATACTGGTCCTCCCTCCATATATATACATATATATATTATAATAATGTATATGTATAAATATATATATAAACATTATAACATATATATATATATATATATTTTTTAGCTCCACGTCTTACTAGCCGTTATGGTTACACGCCTATGTAATAGTTACTCTAATTATCTGTGGATGAGGAAGGTTGAATTAAATTAAGTGCGCCCATACTTGCGTGGAAGGAGAGAATAAAACCACCAAGGAAAAATAGCAGTTCAGACCATGTGGTTAGCAAAGCGGGTTTTTAATAATTAATTGTAAAATAAGTCATGATTTTTATGGGATCTAAAGCTAATATTGTTTGGATACATATTTCAAGAAGGTAAAATAATATGTATACCAATTAGACAAACCAATATCTAGTTTATAATATTTTAGGAGAAACATCCATATATTCACCAAATTTGGTGGAGCTAAGCTATGGCATCTTTACCCTTTCCGTTAGAGCAACATTGATACTTATGTCTCTTTACACTATTTGTAGTCTGTCCAGAGAAGTTGTGATTTTTCTTAAACCAGTTGAATAATAATTGTTAAAACAATATTTTTATCATATTCAGCATGGTGGATATGATATATTAATTAGCTAAATGGTGTGAATTGACTTAATTTACAAAGTGACACACATATTTGTCACGTGGAAGAGTTCCAAATAATATTTTGATTGATTTTTCAAATTAAGGGAAAATCCAAAGCTATCGCGAGCCAGCTATACACCATCCGTTATGGCTAAGCCTCTCCTTGGTACAAATTCTGAGAATAATTCAATATTCACTTTATTGGATAATTATGTTTTCCTTGTTATTATCCTTGTTTGATACCATCAATTATTCTGACAATTTCCTCACATATAGACCTACTTTAGGATATTATCAAATAATATTTAATTCAATTTTCCTTTATTTAATGATGATAATAACGGGTATTGTTTAATAAATGTAGATTTTTTCAAACGTGCCACAGCACCCGATCGGGCTAAACTCATTTTTATTAACTAAGCTAATAGGGTAATGATAATTAATATATAATTTAAAGAAAATATATTTGAATTGGCGTAGAAGTAGAGTTGCAAACCCATTTATAAAAAAGAAGTCAATAAATTCCTTTGGTATTTGAATTCAATCCACCGCAGCACCGTCATGCCAAACTGGGGGATCTTGACACAGAGACCACTTGCCCAGCAATGCTGTTGATGGTTAATTTATTATTTAGATGTAGCTCTAGTGTCTGAAAAAGAATGCCACTTATTTAAATAATTTATATATATAATAGTATATCTGGATTGTAAATTTTTATCTTAGTTGACAGGCTTCTNGTAAATTTTTAGCTTAGTTGACAGGCTTCTCCACCTTCATGAAAAACGTCAAAAAAAAAATTAACTTTAATGTTCAAAATATTTAACTTAGTAAGAATTTATCTATAAGCTAAGTATGGACGGAACAAACTATTTTAAGAATTAAAAAAAAAAGTTTCCTAGTGGCTAAATAATTTTTTAATAATATAAATTGATAAAAATAACGAAAATACTAATGAGAGTAAATTTATTGAAGAAAGCCCACCTTTGGAAAAAGGTAAAATTTGGGAAGAATATAATACACAATGATTACATCTTCTTTAATTATTCTTTCTTCTATAGTAGAAATAATCAACCACATTTAAACACAAATTTTAACACAAATTGAGTAATATTTCGATATTGTTGCATTTGTAAAAAAAAATAGAAGAGCAAATACATTTTACATACACACTATATTACTATAGATTATATTAAACATGGAGTAGGTTAGTGTGTTTGTGTAAATTTTGTATTTAGAGGAAGTTTACCTGAATTAGAGTGGAGGGAGAGTGGGAAAAGGTTTTGGAATACCTCTCTCAGTACAACTGACTGAGATATAATTCTCGATTTCCCCGTGCAAAAGTAATAAATTAGACCAAGCGACCACCGAAGCGGGTACTTGTGGAATTTGGAGCTGTTTTGCGAGGTGGGCTGCATTTTGACTTGAAGCATCTAAGCATTCTAAACACTACGACACCTTGACTTCAGTGTATAAAATAGTACACACTAATTCGTGTATAGCTTTGTCGGCGTGATGGTGGCTGGATGTCAAATGCACACAAACTGCTGGCCAAATGTAGCTTCTATTTTTTTTCGCCAAAGTGCCACAGTGGGGATAAGATATTTGTGATCGATTACTTCGTTAACCCCAGAAATCACTGTAATGATGTGCCAAAGAGCAGTTAAACAGTTAAAAATCAGGTCATACAGAGTTACAATTGTAGGCCTACATCAGTTTATGGAGCCCGATCACATCAAGCGTGTAGGTAGACCCTACGTTATTGAAATTGGATCCTCAACTTCATGGAAAAAAACCCCTGTAAAATTGATGATGACGTGGTTTACCGATTAAGCTTAGTTTAATATCTCAAGATATGTGGATTCCCAGAACACAAGAATCAGGGCGTCATAAAACACTAATGAGATCCACGAGTCACAATTTTATTCTAAAAAGTTGGGCGTGTGGTTTACACATTCCACTGACAGAGTCATTAGAGCAATTTTCTTTGAAGGTACTGTGTACACTTATATGTACAGGGATATTTCCATGACCTTCGTGGAGAAACTAAAATACATCAAGCTTAATTAGGGCTACTTCCTGGAGGATGGTGCCATATCCCATACCTCCAATGAGTCCATGAGCTCATCAACAAATTCTTCGTGGACCGTGTTAACTCCAAAAACATGTTGGACCCCCAGGTCACCAGTCTTGACGTCAGCCGATTACTTATTGTGGGGTCATCTTAAGGGGAACGTCTACAAAAACAGACCACAGGCTACTCTGAATATCTGGGTAAACATCACGATCGAAATAAACAGTATTGACCCGGGCATGTTGAAGCGTGTACCCGAAAACACGGTGAAACGTGTCCAAGCATGTATCGTAGAGGAGAGCGGCCACTTTCAGGAAATGATGAGATGGTAAGTTATTCTCCTGTTACCAACCCCTCATTTATATGTATTTATATTATTATTTAGTACCTAAGTCAAGCGATTTACCTATTTTTTAAAGTGGGACCTGCTACTGAAACACCCTTTAGATATAAATATGTATCCACGTACTGCCACCGAAACACCCAGTTGATAGAAATATGTTTCAACGTACTCTTTTTTTTTCTACATCCTACCAGTAAGATTCTTTCAGGTCCTTTTTGTGAATAAGCAATACACCCTAAGCTGTAGAAGATTTAAGAAATGTTAACAATTTTTTTTTGGTAGAAATGTGAGACTGTTTTAGAATAATAGAAAATGTCTACTTTTTATTTAATGTCTTATATCTCGTTGAAAAAAGCATAACTATACTAATACTACATATCCAAATTTGACTTACGTTACATCATAGATAGGCAAGTCCTAAAACGATATTTCATAGTGCCTTAGTGTTTTTATAATTTCCTTGAAACAGCCTTTTAAGAGGTCAGTCCTACAGGTCCATAGTAAAACCTATATTATTTGGAAAGTTAGCTTTGTATTCTCTTCAATTCAACTCCACTCACATACAAGGAGCTCAACCATCTGAACTAGGACCAACTAAACCAACAAAACCCACTTCTTGACTTGAGTGCGTGGGACGGTGAAGAGGGGAAATAGGGAAGAGGAGTCCCACTCCTTCTCTTGTTATATCAATAAAGGACATCCAAACTTAGATCATGTTTCTTCCCCATCAATCATAATTTTCTGTTCTAGCTAAAACTTAACCCGAAAATGCTATCATGTTCTCCACCACCGCCGTCAGTACTTTGCAAAATTTTCCAACAAGCTTTGAAACTACCAAACTACTAGTAGTCTACTTACTTACGTCATCTAAACTTGGAAAACTAACATGCACAAAAAAATTGATTTATGTTTTATTATAAAGTGCTTAAAAATTATCAATAAAGGTCCAATCATATGATAGGCAGTTTAATTCTTTATAATCTAATTTTAGAAAGGTCAATAAATGTAGTGTTTTTTATTTTATAAATGAGGTAAATATAAACAAAATTACACAATAAGTAATATTGTCTACCCGGAAACTTCATGGTGTATAGTAATGCTGAAACCAAAAATAGGATGATATTTAGGTGACTGTAGCATCACTTAGCCAACAATATTATTTAAGTCACAGCTCCTTAAAATTTTTCTATCCGTGACCCCCTTTCACAAGAAATATTTAGCTACCCAGGGAAGTAATGGTTAAAGCTGAGTTTTTTTTATGATCAGTTGTGAGCTTTTGAGCTATTTTGGACAAGTTATATAATTAAATAATAGTTAGTATATATTTATCATAAAAAAATAATGCATGAATGCAGTTGTATTTGATATTTTAATATTTTTTTTATAATTAACAAACCAAACGAAACAATTAGCTTTTCTTAGCTTATTCTACGAATGATTACAAAAATGTCTGCACTAGACAAAACAAATTTAGAATTAATGGTTGTCGTGTGCTAAAATGTCAGTTCTATAATCAATATTTAACTAACTCACATTTGTCTATGTTTGCTGTGACCACTGAAAAGGTAACGACCAACAGTAATGAACCTGTTATTTAAATAAAATAATACATTAAATATATTGGTTAGGTATGATCAGGATATAATAATAATCTTTCAATTTATTGGGATGAGCTAGCCGCTGTCATTTAGGTTATAAAAACATGCTAATTGAAAAGCTTGATTACCACTAACGATCTATTGTTAGAATTTATGATACTATGTTTTAGTTTTATGTCACATGATTGTATTACCACAGTGTGGACAGTCAAGTATAATTACACTAAACTGTTAGGGTTGAGTATATTATAAATGAGCGAAAATCTAATAGAAAATGGATGGAGAGATAGTGATAATCTATTAAGTAAAAAAAATAGCTTACTATGCCTTGATGTACTTTTAACCTAGGACTCCACACTATAAACAAACCTGGCTAAACGAGTCTGATTTATTGGTTTGTGTAAACGATCGTATAGGCTTAGTCTTATCTTAAATAAATCTCAATTCATTTAAACTTTCTCCGTTTGTCGGTATTCACAAAATCCAGCCGATTTAACTTGAAACTGAAATAGAACCGACAAAGAAATTATAGGAAATTCTTAGCTGTAATTTAACGCGCTCTTTGGTGCAAAATATTAAAATATAATTTTATGTTAAGAATAATATTGTAAATGGTGACTGTATAGTCTGAATCAGTGTAGGGTAGAATAATTTTGTTTCAAAGGCTATTCAGAGTATTTGCTTTGAACATTTTTTAACAATCTCAAATTATGTTTGGTTATTTAACATTGAATTGGTTTGAATGTAACTTTACAGATCCGGTGTATTAGATTGTGTTTTGGGTTGAATTTGTCCCTTTGGTTGTTCCCCATACTTTATACATATGTATACCTTTCCAAGCTAGTGGCGCAAATTCAAATCAGTATTGTATTGTAGCTCGTTTGTAAAGTGGAAACTGGTTTTGTCAAAGTCTATCTGGTGGGGACTCAAACGTAAATTGCTTGTAGGAAACCAAAATAAACATCAAATAATTAAAGGGAATATATTTATTTATTTATACAGCACCGCGTCTTACTAACCGTTCGGGCTATTCGCTTATATACTAATTACGTTAATGGGTGAGAAATTAGAAAGTTTGAATTTAAAGGAAGTGAACCCACATTGGTGTGGAGGGAGAGTGGAAAACCATGTAGTAAAAGCCACCCCCAGTTCACCCAACCGAGACTTGAACCTCAATCTCCCCCTCCTTGGCAGTTTAGCTCAACATGACACAAGCGCGTTAGCTAACTACGCCACGAAGCTGGTTAGCGTAATATATTAAGTACAAACAAGGACAAACTAAAAGGGACATATATAACATAGATTTTATAGTGAAAAAGAGGAAAAATCTTTATTATTGACACTTATCACAGTATGAAGAGATTGTTGTTGCTAATTTAAGAAAAATGTAGCTATTATTAAGGTTTTTAATCCTAAGCGAGGATATAGATATTTAAAGTATCTACACGCATACAAGTGTCGAAAAATTTTTGGAGAACCACATCATTAAACTACCCGTGGTTATTTAATTCTATTTACACCAGAGTGAGATTCGAGCCTTAAATTCCCCGTTATAGCTTATATAAATCGAGACTAACGCCTCGCACCATTTGACTATATATGCTAATTCTACTACTGAATAATTTGAAATACATAGGTGTTGTTCTGATTGAGTTAATCAGAAGAGTGTGAAACGCACAAGGAAACCTTCAGTATGATTTAGATAGGAAGATCAGTAGAAACTAGTTACTAAAGTAGTTTTAAGTTATTCATATATCAAGTTATATTACCTGCATTTGTCATTTCTGATAGATATTATCAATACATATAGAACAACAACAAAAAATATACTAAAATGTAACTAATATTGACCGCAAAGCAATGTGTTCAATTTTTCTGGACTGTTCTTCCAATCAAAATCAGGGTATAGTTTATATGTATTGGGCTAATTTAATCAGTTAGTCAGAAAGGGCAAGCTTAATATGCCCTATTAAATAAATACGTCAAGTTACATGAAATATTTATAAGAGTACTGCAATTTTTTTTTAATATTTGTAAAATTAGGGGTCTAAAAACCCTTTTAAAATATAAATAGAAAGATTTAAATATGGATATTAAAAAAAGAAATATCTGCATATATAGGCTCACAGTCTTAGGGCCGTATGCAAGCACTTGACAAAGTGGATGCTAAGTGAACACTAGAGTGGGTTTGATTGCGTCACCATAGGTTAATAGGTGGTCCCAGAGTGAGCTCGGGACCAAACTATCCTTCCACTAATAATCCACTAACGTTCTTGTATACCACCCTTAATGTCTTACCTTATTCAATTTGGTTTTCTTGTGACAGGGAGGGTTGAGGCTATAATCCCAGACGGCTGTTTCGAGGGTGGTTTTTAATTAAGTGTTTCCCACTATTGCTCCACAAAAATGGGTTATGCTTTCTCTAAATATATCCTTTCTAATCCTAAAGCCATTAGTATGATTATATTAATCCACTAACGTTCTTGTATACCACCCTTAATGTCTTACCTTATTCAATTTTGTTTTCTTGTGACAGGGAGGGTTGAGGCTATAATCCCAGACGGCTGTTTCGAGGGTGGGTTTTAATTAAGTGTTTCCCACTATTGCTCCACAAAAATGGGTTATGCTTTCTCTAAATATATCCTTTCTCATCCTAAAGCCATTAGTATGATTATATATATATATATATATATGCGTATTTGCTAAATAAGATACTTAGACTCAATCAAATACAAAATAAAAGTGGTTGTAAACACATAAATATATGGTATTTATTGTTGGACAGCAATTGTTTGAGATTTCTCGATACTTTTTAACTGGTGTAAATAAATTTAATATATTGAGGTCTTACTATTAAGCTCTAAAGCTTTAGTAAACATTTTAATATTTTATATTTTACTACTAGTATTATTAAGATTTGCAAAGAAAAAACTGGGAGTCTTTTTAAATCAAAGCTGTTAACTAATTAAAGACCGTAGTTTCCGAAAAATAAATCAATCCTAAGCTCAAATTAGTTGGCGCAGCCTTATTCGTGGAAGAGACCTTAGTAAATCATTGCTTTGGGATTATGGGTACTCCCACCAAGTTGCCCCTAACTGTGTTGCTGGGTTTGTCCATCAAGTTCCCCGAGGGGGTAGTTAATCATTTTGCAACATTGATACTGATAACTGCTTTGGTTTCCTACAGGGCCTACGCGAACATTTCCTCCTGATCAACGACCGTTCATTAGTTTGTAAGCCATGAACCAGTTTCAGGTTATTTTAAAGAAAGTTTGCATGAGTTAAAAGTACTGTCCTAGTATTAACATTTAAAATTTTGAGTAAACTTAAAACTATACTTATTATTAAGTACGCATACCTATACTTCCAGAGCGTTTATTCTGGTTTTTTTTTATTGTGGAGTTGTCAAGATGTATTTAAGAGTGTTTTATTTTTATGGTGGTTCCAAAATATCCCTGTTTGCTAAGGGTACATAGACTCAAAATTATTTTTTATTATTATCTACACATTTATCTTAATAATGAATTATTATCATACTAACTGCGTACAATCCGAATGAGTAATAGAATGCAATGCTAAAAAATAGAGAAAAAACCCCTACTAATTGGTTAAAAATATATGTTTAAAAAAAATGCTGTACCAAGTGTTTGTTTATTTTTATATTTTTACCTACATATTTAGAATAAGGTCAGGTTTTTGTATTCGTTTAACATTTAAAATTTATATTTAATTAATCCTTTTGTGATTCTCAAAAATATATCTATTACATTTAAAAGAACTAATAATATATAGTTTTTTTTTAATATATTCATATTTTAATGTCAGAGCAGCTACACATACTAAAACAAAATGTAAATTATATAAATAATTATACTGACTCTTGAACATTTTTAAAAGTAATTAAATGTTCGATAAAAGTATTAAAAATCTATTTAAATTACAAACACAAAAATTTAGAAAATAAATATTAGCACACGAGATTAAAATATTTCAAACACCTCTTCAAAGTGGTTGGATCATTAGATTTACTGGACCGTTTCTATAATCCGTATAATTTTTTAACAAATTAAAGCAATATTTTATGTAAGACCTACCTAGATTAATTTAACTTCAATTATCAATTGGTAGGCACGCAGGTAAAGGCCGCAACATCGTCTTGTTAATGTTTTCCGGTGTCATGGAGGCCAGAGCTCAAATATTGACCTAACGTACTGATGGTGGTTGGTTTCCCGAGTTGATTTTCCATTATAACATCAAATAAATACGCGTGCATCTCCTCCGTCGCTCAGTGGTCTTAAGGTAGAGTGATTGCCTCAGGACCCGATGCTCACCAAGTTGAGGTTGACGGATTTTTCTTGAACGATAAAAATCCTTCGCCAATCTTCCTTTGGAGGTGTAAAACGATTGTGGCATATAAAATATGTTTGGAAATTATGTGAAAATATATTTTCGGCAAATTTTCTAAGTCCTTTGGTGCTCATATAAATTTAGTGTGTAGGGCAACGGGAAACCACAATTTCTTAAATGCCCTAGTACATGGTATTTCTAACAGATAGTGTGGAAACACAAACTAGACAAAGAGTTGAGGACATTCCCAGTTCCGGATGGATAGAAATCACATAAAACCAAACTACGGATTTGTGACTTAAAAAATCTCCTCAATCATCATTTCTAGATAATTCCTAGCCTAGTAATTAAAATATGCGGGTGGCTTGGACAAGATTAATTTGATTTTAGTAGGAAGAGCGTTATTTGAAACCTAGAAACTCTTGTTTCCATAGTGATTGAATAAAAATTACAGTAAATTTATATTATTATTAATTTAATGAGAGATATTACAGTAATCTACGAATAAGGGTTATTGGAAGCTTTTGTTTAATATTTAAATTATCTTTATAATAATAAATCAAATAAAACATTTTTCTAGAATACAAATCTTTGGGAACTTTAAATCAATTTTAGTGATCGAAATTGGGCTTCCTATAAAAATTAAAATTTTGTAAAACTTCTTAGAGACACTCAAAAATTCAAGTTATAATTGTGACAAACTATAATAAATAAACTTAATTACTCTATGGCATTAGAATATCTAAAGCTAACTACCGCAACTAAAATAATAACTAAATGGTGATTAAAATTAAAAAACTAAAATTCATATAAATTCAAATATTATTCTTTTTCATTTATGTTAAAACACAGTTAAAAAACTAATTAGCAAAGTAAAATAACAAATATCGTTTAACATAGAAGAAGAACTCTCCCACACATACAAGCACAATGTGTTGAAACATAGTATGAAATTTGTTTGCAAAATATTACCAGGTCAAAGGTGTTTTTAAAGAACATATATACAATACCATCACTATGGATCTACCCCCTTTGAAAAAGTAATTAATACAGGTAATANGATCACAAATAAAACAAAATTGAAAAAGCCTTTTTTATTTGTCTCGTGTAAAATTATGATTTTGAACGATTTGTTTACATTTCATAGAATACAAATGAAAATATACCTGGAAGGCTTTGGATGGTTTCTATGTAACTTTCGTGGCAGGGTTCACTGAAATTATATTAAAAGCACAAGGTGGCAATTTCAACTGGCAGATATTTTAAGTGAGCTTTATTTATTTTATGTAATTTCTGTACAAATTGACAACTATATATTGCTATTTTAAAAATGTAGTAATTGTAATTAGGAGGCAATGAGAGCTTATATTTTCTAAAGTCAGATGGCTTAATATGTTATCAGAGCTAATAAACAAATGAGTCTTACCAAAGTTAGGTCATCCACGTCAACCTTCTTGTTTGTAAAGGTAATAAATAGGGCTTGTAATAAAGCTTGGAGTAAGTTCTGGTACTATGCCACTATTTTCAAACCTCAAGTTCAAGATAATTTTTAAAATGGTTCCTATTATTTTTATGGCATTGGTAACCCTGGCTTAGTAGCGTCCATACATTCACTCAGGCAACCTAAATATAAAGCGATCTAAACATCACTATAAAAAATTGTAAACTACTATATTATTATAATAATAAAAGTAAATTTTTTAAATTTTCTAAACATATTAAAATAATTTTATTAGAATTCGAGAAATTTTGATAAACAGAAATATGTTTTAGCTTTGAATATTTGAATCACGTTTTCAGTGTATAAGCTATGATTTTAAAAAAAGATAAAAATTGAATTTTAGGACTTCGGAATTCGTTGTCAAAAGGAGTGAGTAGCTTCATTATGTATATATATTCCGAAAAGATTTAGTTTTAGTAATATCTACGACTTGAAGTTTTTTTTTCTCCTTAGCTTCAGGTTATATACTGAGAAGTGTATTAGAATCTTAATCTTAAGTGGTAGGGTGGTAATTTAAAGTAATTACATATTTGCATCATCCTGAAAATAATAAAATAAATCAAAGTGACCAATTAATGACTTAATAAACTGCAAGTATTAGAATTGTAATGAAAACCTTTGATTAGTTTTAATTTAATTTGATTATTTATTTGTCCTCAGTTGCATTACAATAATATATTTAACAACATTATCTTTTAAAAGAATTTGTTATATTTAATGGTAGTCATTCAAATTAAATTGCTCTTTAAAATCTACTTTTAAAATAACGTTAAGAGAAGCACAATTTTTTGGCATTAAAGCTTGGCGCCAGATGTGCATAAAATATTAGCCACAGCAGATGTTGTATCACATGAGAAACAAAGTTTTTGTGTAGCCTAGGGAACAAAAACATATAAAACACTGTTGTTCAAGATAATATTATTTTTGGACATGTCCCTCGAGAAAAAAAATTCCACTTGTTAAACATTAATAAGTTTTAATTTGATTTATATCTTCATATTATTTGTTAACAGTTTTTTACTTGCTTTAATTTTGGCCAGCTATAAAAGATGAATAGATAAATTCATATAAAGTAGCATTAAGTTTGAGAAATGCATGTATATGAATCAGTGGAAAGATAAAAATTAAAAACTAAAAGACATATTTTTGTATTTTTATTACATATTCAGAACACTTAAAGAAATAGTAGCTGTTTTTGTTTCGTATTAACATCATAGGCAACATTTTACGTTATGCATTGTGTAGATTAAATAAGTATACGCTTCAAAAATTAGTTCGTTATATCGTTCTATATTTAGAAGGCTTACACAAAATTTCACTTAGAAAAAAATCAAACCCAATCATTAATATTTACATTAAATTAACATAGTCCTCTCTCAGTAAATATATAATTATTCATATTGAAAGAGATATATAATATTTTTAGAGTTATTTTGGGCTAATTAAAGATTATCATAATTTAATAATCATATTAAAACACGATAATCTTTCACATATTATTGGATTGTTATCTTCACTTAATCATAGTTTAGTTTTTTTAGATAAATGTTATAAAATAAGTTACTCCTTATACACTTTAAAAATTATGAAAAGTAATTTAAGAAAATTATTAGTATATTTAGCATACAGGTTAATAAGGCCATAGTCTACGGGGTAAGGATGATATTTTTGAGAATATATAGCTATTAAGTTGTTAATAGAAAGTGAGAAAACAACATTTATTAGTTCTAGGCCTATTGTAAAAACTATCCCCAAGTGTATCCAAACGAGATTCAAAACCCAAACAGTGAGTCAAAAAAGATCTAGGTCAGTGCGGTTCCTAATGTTCTCATCTTCATTCCAACTAATGCAAAATAAATAAATGGTACGCCACAATCGTACAAGCATTTTAATAAATGTATTAGCACATGTATAAAGCTTCTAAAATAAGTTATTTGTACTTTACCTTCAAATGATTTATATCTATAAAAAACTTTTTTTTATCATGAACAATTATTACCAGAAACACATTTTGAATTCAATCTTAAAGATCAATTTTAAAATATAGCAGATTCTATAAAATTCGTCGGACTAAACTATAGTTGAAACATTTTTTTTGGAAAAGATCTTTAAACATTATTTATTATAATTTAAAATATTCTAAAAATATATATATATATATTTTAAATTGTTAAGCTACTTTTCATACAATTTTAAATTTATTTTTAAATTCCCTTATTAGTATTGATTGTCCTTAGAAAAATAAACATCTATAATTATTTATAATGTGAAATATTTAGCATATATCAAATTTAAACAAAATTGTAATAATAATTTTCAAAAACATTGTAATTAATTTTTTTTATATATTATCAGTAAAATACCTTTAATTTATGGACCAGGGTCAAAATAAAATTAAAGCCTTGAGTAATTATTCTATAACATCTAAATATCAAGCTTGAACTAAACACACTAGACCGTTTTAGGTCTGTGGAGATCAACAGAAAGATAGGCAGGTGGACGGACAGATGGATGGACATGGGATGGGAACAAACAAACAGATATGGGAACAAAAAAGTTAAAATACATTTTTTTCCGTTCGGAAACATATAAATCATAATATCGAGCTCGGAAATTTCTACGAGGACAATAATTTCTTTTGAAATGAGAAAGTAAAGAAAGTAATAGTGAGCCTATGGTAGCATTCTGTAAATGAAATAGGTCTTCGTGTTTAAAATATCGTATAAATAATCCCAAAGCTGCTGGGATATATGATGTTATGATTTCTTTATAATGTATATATTTATATAATCGCGCGTATCAGTGAGTTTCATGTTGTTATTCTTCTGTATGTTTATGTGCTAGTCCAGAAGACCCACCTCGTTCGATTTGCATGCCGGGTAAACATTCAAAGGTTCGTAAATCTCTCTCTCTCTTGCTTACTAAAATACAACTGTCCCAAAAAATACATATTTGTTTTCTCTCTTGTTCCTCTCATACTATTCTTTCGAAACTATTATTATTTTAACTTTGTTTCCTAATAATTATTCCTCTCGAATATTAAATTTTATATTCCCCACTATTTAATCAACGAATATCATGTATGTATGTCATTTTAATTTCTCTTTGACACATATACATTTTAATCAACCATATTGCAATTTTCTATATTTCTTTATCAATTATAGACACATTCATCTCTTTTCGTGTTATTCAGTTCCCCAGCATTGTTTTATCAATTAATTTTCTATATTTTTTAATCATATAATTGCCCTTAAGAGCCTTTAATATTAATTGTTACATGGTAGTAAATATTCGTTTTTCTTCTAATATATTCCCTTTACCAAATTTTTATTTTATGTCCCTCGCAATTACTTATCTTTAGATGAAATATTTAAGAATTAAATAATAGATTTCATAAATCATTAATTTATTTTATTTAAATTAACTGTCTTTTACTTTTGCCGTTCTTAAAATAAGCCTAACCCCCAAACTATACTATTTCCCTCTCTTCTACAAACATTACTAGTAAGGCAGTCTATTAGAGCTTTGGGCTGCATTACAATGATTGTTTATACATCCACATTATGGAAAGGTTTGCTATTTCAAAATATAAATAATGCCATGATGAAATCAATTATATCAGCATTACTCTATAAAATTGAAAATATTACTTCTTAATTCTTACAGTTTAAAAAAAAATCCAAATATCAAAACGAGAAATGTCTCTGTTTTGATATAAAAGACAATGGTCAAAAAAAATTGATGTGTTTATTTTCTTTCACTGCGTCTTATTCAGCCTCTACATATTACGATCTTTGGGTTAAGGATGGTGGGTATTGAATTTATAGAAATTGTACCCACATTTGCGTGAAGCGAGAGAAATAACCATCAGAAAAATCACCCTCAGTACGCCAGGCTGGCATTGTAATCCTCCCACCCCCTTCATCGGCAATCCAGTCTCTCGTGAGAGTGACGCCTTTGACAATTTGACCAATTAAGCGGGTTAACAAATAAAGTTATTTAACAAAAGGGTGACAATGTTAATTGTGGATTGTTTTAATAATGTCTAAGCTTCAAAACTGTTATTTATATTATGACTATCTCATTATAAGAATATTTTTCTTCAGGTAGGCGTCATCCTTATCCCTCGGTCATAGGTAGATTTGTTCATCTCTCACTCTTAACATTTTCTTTCTTAGAACTAGTTACATCGCCTTTTCCCCCTTTAATTAAATACATTTCGCCATCTCTATCTCCTCTCCTTTCTTTATAAACGTACCCCATCCATATTTAATCAATTTGTGTACATGCGCTGAGGCAGATTCGTGAAAAAGGCGAAGCTGTGGTGAAGGAATGGGGGTGAGTAGGATGTTGACAGGAACAACGTTGTGGGTACGGCATGGTTGCATAATGTGTGGAGGGTGGAATTCTGAGGGATGGCAGGGGTGGAGGTCCACGTCTGTATGCACACAAGGGACACATACCCTTCCCTACGTGCGTGTTTTGGAGTGTGTACGTGTTTCATAAAGCTGCGGTCATGACATCTTGCGGATGGACGCATTAATGTCCTAGGATCAAGTTGAAATACTGAAATAAACTTGGGGGTTCCAAAGCCAGTTGCCGCTAGCAACTTCCCGTTGAGATTATCACAAGTGTATGCGTTAATCTTCTTCGTTGCTTTAATTTGTTTCTTATGAGTATGATCATAGGTTACAGAAATATCTTTATTAGAGTGAGAATTGTAGAAATGGGATGCTAGAATACGAGATTCCTAAAACCCTCAAATTCTATTGTATTAATATATTTGAAACTCGTGAAAATATCAAACAAGTTTTTCGAATACAGCTAGTTATAAGAGCTTGACTTAAAACAACTTTTTTATGCAATTGGTAAATTTAATTATATAGACTTATGTTTTAATATTAAGAAAAACCAAAACAAATGATATGGTGTATCACACATACTTTCTCTCGCTTTAATACTATAGTAGAGACATTTACTAAAAACTCATAAAATTTATGAAATGAGATAAAATACAATATTACAGAAACAATCCTTCTACAAACCTTAGTAAATTATTATACACTGTTAAAAAAGAGAAAAGAGAAGCATCTTTGTCCACCAAAGAGCATAAGAATCAATTTCATTTTTAAATACCTGAATTAAAAAAATAAATATTGGATTGAACATAAAAAAAACTGTGTAATTTAAAAAATATATTTCAAACAAAAGAGTTATATATTTAATAGTAGTACATCTTTACAATGAAACAATATTTAGTATCTCAAATAGTTACGAATATATGGCCAAAATTGAAAATTTCTGACTTTGTAAAGTGCCCTTAAACTAATTTTCGAATAAAAATAAATATTGCCATTTTTTTATAATGTTAAATAGTGTATATATACTAAACTTTATTAAATCAGCTGTTGCAAATTTTGAAAAAAATCAATTTTCTAACATTTTTCCTTTCAGTAAACTACCCTTAATTTTAGGGTTGGACATCTAATTCCAAAAATACCCTTGAGGGACCTTATGAAAACACTAGATACCAAGTTTTAGCCCTATCAGTAAAACAGTTTCAGCTATTCAGACAGATATACGGAATCACGAGAACCACTTTTCCAGTATCAGGGGGTCATGAAATGACAAAATTTGAAAACTCTTGAATTTGTAATTTTTGACGATCACAATACTTCTATCTTTGAGGGGTCGAAAAAATGTAGAATGTACACAATTTAATTAATTAATCTACATAAAAAGGGATTTCTTTGTTATTTATAACGTATTAGAAAAAGTAAACCAAATTAAATCTTTCAGTGGTACCAAATCTTAAATGACTTATTTTTAGTTATAAAAAATGTGTGA
This sequence comes from Timema bartmani, assembly GCA_902151455.1. Classification (NCBI taxonomy): domain Eukaryota; kingdom Metazoa; phylum Arthropoda; class Insecta; order Phasmatodea; family Timematidae; genus Timema; species Timema bartmani. The sequence continues at coordinate 571,982 of CABFWB010000024.1, read as the reverse complement.
ACTTATAAATGTTGATTGGAAGGAACAAAGTATAATATTAATTTACAAGTTTAACATATCAGTTTATTATTATTCAAACAAGTCTAAAGGAAGTACATAGAACTATAGGTATAAATTATTCAAACCATCCATTGTTTAAACATGAGAGTATAAACGGTTACAATAATATATATAATTCGACAAAGGAGCATCAGATGTAAAGCACCCAGGTAGACCCTATAACACACACACATAGGTCATAGGTGTAAATAAGAAAAGCCTGTAGCTCGTTAAAGCAGGACAATTATTAAGTCATCAAATAGGATGAAAGTCAGTAACTCTAAAGCAAAATTAAAGAGGGGTGGTAATCCATTCTAGCTACAAAATAATCATAGATAATTCTACTCCAGTCAGCTGACTGTGAGGCTTCCAACTACAACACATAATATCAAATATAAAGAACTAAGCCATATAAATTTATTCTCAGTTTAAGAAGCTACAACCAGGAATCTAGACGCTACAGATACAAATAATTCCTAATTAATACTGCCTGAGCAATCACTAGTATATTTATTCTGTTACCCTGGAAAGGGGACAATAATACTAGACAAAATAGTGATAATTTCTGACTAACGCTAAAGCCGCCACAAGGGGGCCATAAAAAACAGACAAAACCCCGCGGGACACTATTATGGACAAGTAGCACTTACACAGGTTGTGCACTGTATTCCAATACACAGTTAGACACATCAAAGACAAGTGTCAGATACAAACCCAGTTAGCTCATGAAACAAAGCAATAGATAACCTGGTATCCTCCATAAATTCCATCAAGGACAGGCGTTTATATACTAGTGGGACTAGTACAATTTGGCAAGGTTTTCTCCAAGTGAGAAAAGGGATGGTAATCTTCACGAATCACGCCACCTGACCCCTAGCGCTCAACAACGGTTGTTGGGAACACCCAAAATGACGCCTCTCTCATTTACTCGTCGTCTGGCCCAGGTGTTAGATGTTTATGTGTTGGTCTTCAAAGCCGAGTTGCCTCGTTCGCTGGGGCATTATTAAGAGGATTGGGCGTCTCCCGCTTGTGATGTCGCAGTGAGTCTATATCTGCCACACATTATTAGAACTTATTAGATCTGGCAGTAATAGTTTTAAGCCTATTATAGGGCTTCATTAATTGTGTTAGAAAGTATCTAACACGTTACAGCAAAATTTTAAATATTTTCACTTCAACAAAAATTGTACATTTAAGAAAATTTAGGGGTTGAATTTGTACTCGCGTATTGGAAAGTAATTTCAGATTCAGACTCGAGAAATATTTGATTTGACCAATCTCTGGGATATTGTCTTAATTAGAACTATCTACATGTGATTTATTCCAAGATGAAAATAAGAAATAATCCTTTTGAAAAACGATCAATTTAATAGGTGTGTATGGATCAATTCTTATTTCAAGACTGTACAAATATTAATATTAAATGGGGTAGGGTGATAAAGTAGTGTTTAGAGAAAGCATTCACGCATTTGCGTGTAAGGAGACTGGGAAACCTTTCAAAGATACAACAAATTCCTTCCTTTGAGATTCAATCCCCCGACCTGCCATTACCAGAAATATCAATAAATTGAGACAAATACCCATTTATACGCTATCCAAAGTGTGGACTACATTAAAATTTCCATAAAATATATTTTTGATAAAAAATTTTCAATTGAAAAAACAACAACATTCATCTCACTGATTTAAAATTTTGTATTAATTTGATTTATTTATAAATTTAAGGCTAAATACCACGCTGCAATATACACCGGTGAAATTATGGTATAAGGTGTCAGTCTTGCGATATGCTGGATTAAATTTGATTAGGATGTTAAGACCAAAATTTCCACCTTCTGCATTAGGCCCTATTTTTTTCCATATCCCTACATCATATTTTAAACGCTTTGATAATCCCTTTCTTAAAAGTGATAATTTAATAATATAAATTCTAATAAACGCAAAAAAAACACAAGAATATTAGACTACATATTGATTTCTGAATTTACAAGAATATGCTAAAGTATTTAAATAAAACTCGTGATTTTCTTACTTTTTCTTTAGCGGTGTGAATATTGTTTTCTATCAAAACTGAGTATAGTATCTAATTTACAAACCGTAAGTAATGGCGATGTGTTCTACCCCATTAACACAGTTGGGTGAAGATTTAATGTGGTATGATTTAATATTTGAACTTAATTTGGCATGTAGCGTAAAATTGAATTTTGAATTTATAACTAACACATTCTCATGAATTATTTCATTTGTTTATAAATCCATTGCCATATTTGTTTATAGTATATACCATCAAATATTAATGTTAATTATTAAGTTTACTTCATATTATATTTATTCTAACCAAATTGCGTCTCTATTCAAACAAATATATAACCATAGCTTATATTATTAAATGATAGAAAAGGAAAGAGTATTATTTAATATATAAAGTATTTTATGATGACTAAGCTAGTTTGTATTTTTCCTGATGAAATAAACTGTACCCTTAATAATAAAATACATAATAGTTAATAGCTGTATATTATTCTCCCGATAAGAGATATACTAATATGCATACTTTGTTTAGCACTGCTGCTTACTAACCGTTTGTATTATACACCTATTTACAAATTATATAATTTGCTAAGGATTGAGAAGGTAAAATTTAAAATAAGTGTACCCACATTTGTGTGGAGGTATAAAGGAAACCATAAAGTAAAAACCACCTTCAGTACAGCCAACTGGGATTGAAATCCGATCTCCCCATATTTGTATGTCTGGTATATTGTGAGATTGATGCCCTATATTATGCGGCCACCGAAGAGTGTTCTACAAACCTAAATGGATCAATAGGTTTAGGTAGCGTACCCTACATGAATTAAGGGAATATGTAGGCCTATGTCTCGTGTGATATGATTAGTGAGCCTAGCCACGCACGTGTGTGTGTGTGTGTACGCACTCAGCTTGGTGATTTGTATCTTCTATAGTCACTCACACTTCATCATATATTCACAAGCGTAGTAAAGCTACCACAAATATGAAACAGAATACATCAGTACGAAGTGTATCATGTCAGAAGATGGGGAAAGTCGGCTCTAAGAGGAAGCACTAGGATGAACTTTGTAGGAATAGATATTTTTTTGTATTTGGTTCTTTTGAGTGCAAAATAGCAACTGACGAATAAAGAAGGAATTCTTTGAAATATGTGAATAAAAAAAAGTAGTGGAAGCAGAATATTTGCTCTCCTGCCTTTTGAAAGTATGAGAACACGCAATGTAAACAACTTACAAAACTAGAGTGCACTGAAGTGAAAGGTCCATCCCAGATGTGATTACCTGCTTTTCCTAACGTTTTTGAGTGATTAAATTTCCACGTAGTTAATCTATATCTTGTGGTTAAGCAGTGAATGCCATCACATAGGAGAATCCATCAAGGACAACAGGCTGTGAATCTTGCTTCACCTTCAATTAACATTAATATTAAGGTGTCTAATGAAACATGCAGTTCTTTCAGATATGCTATCTATCTTTGATAACACTACAATCACATGGCCATCAACTTACAAGTTATATATAACATCTTCGGTGGTCACATGATCTAACGTGCTACACTCACAATAGACTAGACTGCTGATGACGGGGATATTCTGGTTCGCATCTCGATTGGGTGTAGTGAGGATGGTTTTTCCGAAATTTGTTCCACTCTCTCTCTCCCCGCAAACGCAGGTACACTAACAATAAATATAACTTTCCTAGCCCCTATACCATTAGCGTGATTAGTACATAAGCGGATAGCCTAAACGTATAATAAGACGTAGTTCTAAACAAAAAAAATGGCCGACTATATTATGCTATTGTAAAAGTGCGGGAAGAAAATTAGGTTTTTGCTATACACAGCAACAGCTTCAACAACAAATATAGCGATACATCTATATCTCCAAAGTGGCGTTTGAAAATTAATTTCGTCAATTTTCACACATACATAATGTAAGAATCTCAAATAAATATTTGGCACAATTCCAAGAATTATCTTTCCGTATTAAGGTTGGTAAACATTTATAATAATACGTGGAATACGGTGAGCCCACAGACAAATAATATACCCAGACACTCAACTTCCAGGTTAAAATTGTTGCGCTCCTTTTGGCGGCTTGAGTCCTTCACCGCTAGGATCGCTGTCGTTAGTTCTATCATCACCCAGCACTGACGCTAGCGAGGCCCAGTGTTGAAGGACTCAAGCTGGCAAAAGGAGCGCAGCGAAACCCCCGTAAGGTTCAGAGTCTGTTTCTTACTTGTCTGTGGGCGATCCCTAATTGCTACCAAAAGTTGACTATCATTTTTCTCGAAAAAGATTCACAAATCCTGGAGCTCAAACTATGCCAGGTCCAGATGAGTAGAAGAGATGGTCCAAAATAAACAAATACCAACCTTTCACCGCCCCACTTAAAACTAACCTTTGGATTTTGAGGAATGATTCGATGAGATTTCGATTTCTTTTAATTGAGTGCGGAAGTGTCTAGCTCTGCTGTTTTGCATAGGTGAGCAAGAAATTGTCATATAATCCATGAGTCACAAGCCAAAATGCGCTTTTGTAGTGAAATAATTGTGGAGTTTTTAGGAACGAGCGTATCAGTCTTGTTACAGTCTTGTTGGAGGCTAGTCTTGTTATAGCTTGTTACGGTCTTATTTTACTCTAATAACGATGTAATTTTGTTAATTCGTGTTATATTCTTCTTGAGGCACTTAGTTGAAAGAGATATGCCTTAGGTTATTTTTCAGGGTTAACCAAGTTGGTAAAAATGGTGTTACGGTTCCTGACTACCACTCATGTAGGGGCTGAAGGGCATTAACGCCAGGGAAAGAGCTCATGGGATTTTAGGATGTGATAAGGTTTTGTGAGTAGTGTTCATATTTAGTTCTTATACAACTAGTAAATATCATTTTATAGTTTATAGTCATTTTATAATATAGGTCTAAAGAAAAGAACACATTAAATGTAACCATCTTTTACGCAAGTAATCCCCGTTAATATCTATCCTAGGGTTAAGGTTGACAAACGTGATTAGTAAGAAGCAGTCAATGACAAATGCATTCAATAATTACAATTAAAAATTGCAAATATTATTGTTTAGTTCATAGAGGAAAATGTATCATAGTAGTCTAATAAATATTCAAAGTGCTATTTATGATACTCCATATTACTGAGTTTTAAAATTTCTGGAGTACCTAGTGTTTAAAAATATTCCTAATAAATAATACAATTTATAAATATTTACAATAGCATATCAATTTAAAATGTATCTACAAAATGCCAAACAGCAGGCACTAATATAAATGTAATAAATGGCATGACACATTCGCACAAAATCTCTCATATTATGTATTAAATCTTCGAAGATAATTTTCAAAAATCGGCTTTGAGTAAACCGCCCATAAGTATGTTTTCTTCATAGAACAAACACATTATCATGTTAATCACAAAAATAACTCTTTATATAGACTATACATTTTAAACAAAATTGTTTAAACATTTTTAGCAATAAACAATTTTCAAAAATAAATTATTTGTAATATATAATATTTATCTTATTTGGAAACATTAAAACGTATTCTACTTTATCATGGAAAACTATTCAAATATCCTAATTTTGAATTCCTAATTGAAGATCATTATAAAAAAAAAATCTTATAGTTTTTTGTAAGTGAACATAACTAAACTATATAATAATTTTATATATATATATATATATATTATTGATATGTAAAATAATTTCCCGATATCAATTTTGAAAAATCGCTTGTAATTTTTTTAAATATTCAAATTAAAAAATAACAGTAAGCTGCCCATAGCAGAATTATGATGTTCATGTCAAACACTCTCAAGAAATACATTTTAAACATCTTTATAATCATTTTCAAAATATTTGGAATTAAAAAAAATACTCATCAGTAAACTATCCTTAATTGAAATGCTAGGGTAAAAAAAGGTTCTATAATATAGTACTATACAATCAAAATAATGTAGGTCCGATCTAAATCCCTTAAACTATCTCGGATTCATGACTAAGGACAAAAAGCTAGACAGACATACATGCTGGCAGATAGAATTGTAAAATACTCTTTTTTGGGTTAGTGTTCTCATAAAATATAAAAATGTGATATAACCTCGAGCTAGATTTGTTCACGGACACATTACTTTCTCTTTATGTGAAAAGTAAAAAACCCTTAATGCAATTTTGTTCTAAATATTTTTTTTAACATTTTACGTATATTGCCAATCCAAGCACACTTTATTTTAATTCTAATCGTTTATTTTAAGTAAACAATTGATATATTACTGTAACTTGTTCTTGAATGTTTGTGTATTCAAGAAAATATATAACGTTAATTGGGTAGTAATTGAAATATTTTAAAGAGTTAAAATTATTTAATATATTTTAAATAGTTTATGATTATAATATCAAAATTAGTTAAAAAGACAATTATGTATATAAATACCACGTTGATATTCTATTTTAATATCGGAATACATTTATTATTTTATTAAAAATAGTATTTTTTAAATGATAAATTTCTTATATCCTAGTTAAGATTTTGTTAACTTTAAAATAAATGGTATGGTGCACCACACCTAATTTCTAGCTAATTTATTTAAATTATACTTATATATCATAATATTTGTGGAAAAAAATAATATACATTTTATTTAAATAGAACTAAAAAAAAAATGAAATTACATTTTACTAAAGACTATATAGGAAATAATACAATCTTACTGAACTAGTATTTGTCCTATGCATTTTAACTAACCATTCTTCTCAGCCTTATTTCAAACAAAACATATTTATATAGGCCTAGCTCAGTAAATGTTGAGTTTATAAATTCTTATTTCAAATATATATATATATATAGTTTACATATAAGATTCATAAAACTATTCAAAGGATTGGGGAGATATATCAATAACATTTGGAGATGTACACTTAAAGTACCCTCAGTAATTCCTATGGTAAAATTATATTCACAATATAGTTTGTTGTCTTAAACAGTGACTAAATACGAATTTAAATCAAATAACTTCAAAGCCAAACTTAATATAAGATATTTTATCTTTTTGATTCTAAGTAAACTACCATTAAATTTAAAGTTGGATATGTAATTCAAATAAAAAAAACCTGGAGAATTTTATGTAAATCTTATATAACAAATTCTAGCCTTATTGGTAACATTTTTTCTGTTCTAGTCTCACCAATAGACAGACGGCACTACGATTAAACATTTTTTAAGGTTCAGGGGGTCTTGAAACATTGACATCAATAGAAATATATATTTAATAATTTGACGATCACAATTTTTTTCTTTTTCAGAAGGTTCGATATAAATTTATGATACAAAATATTATATAAAACAACTCTCAAAGTCTTTAAATTAGATTAATTATAACGATATATTACTTACTATTTTAAATCAAATATCAGCGTATAACTGAAACGGGTAGTAAGACGTGGTGCTAAAAAAATTGTAATATATATTTATAATTTCTATAAAATGTAAAATTATCTCTGAAATATAAATTTATATACATATAAACTTATACAAATATATATTTATAAAAAAATTTATTCAAGAATTTCAATTCATATAAAATAACGAACAATCCTTCGTGAGTTGTCAATACAATAAAATAGTATCCAACGCTAATAAAATCCTTATTATATCCCCTTTTAAGCCCTCGTTCGATGTTTTTATTGGTATTTTTTAATTAGTCTGGGTTGGATAGTTATTGTTTCGTTCACGGACTAACGTGACATTGTCACCACGGTGTATACGTCCTTCTCTAGGAGATGCCACACCCACTGCCCCTTCCACTACAAACTGGACGTTCAGGTTCCATGATCCCGTGTTCAGCGAAACTGTTTGCTAGAATATTCACCAACGCTGGCTGCTGAATTATCTACGTCAGCGTGAAAATTAACGCTTGAATTATCTAGATGGCCCACACAATTTAAACTCGAGAATGAGTTTCAGCTAGACTATAGTTTCACAAGTCATCACCCACCCTGTATTCCCCTCATCTCTCTCTTGACTACTATATAACCTTCCCTATAAAATAGTAGTTTAAAAATTTCCTCTTAACCTACCTACATGCCTTGGGTTAGCCAGGAAACAAAAATAGTTAAATAAACTTATGTATTACTAGAATTATTATTTATTGAATAACTAAATAATTATTGATTAACTAAATTTAAAAAGCAATAGATGATTATGTTGATATAAATATTTTCTATAAATTTATAAATAATTTAAAATAGAGCTATGTCAAAGGCAACTGGAATGAGGTTTCGTTTTATACATGTTGTGTTTTTTTTCGGTTTTTCCTTGAATATTTTCTTAGCTTTATTTTACAAATAAAAACCAATATGCTCTCTGTTATTTAAAATAATAGCTAAATCTGATGAATAAATTAATGAAAACTGCTAATCATACAGTTAATTTAATATTTAATATAGAATTTTTTATATATATAGAGCGTTTACCTATCTGATGAGGGAGGGGTAAAATGGGGCTAGTTAGTAATTTTAAACTGAAAATAGTATAAAGGTAGAACAATTGTAGGTATATTTAATAAGGTATTTTTTTGTAATTTTAGTTCTAGATTAAGTGTAAAAATCACCATTTAAGCATATAAAATACCTACCAAATTTTTGGAATCATGCAAGTACTAAGATTATTTTATCACTTCAATTTATGTCCTTAGTTCACAAGAGCGCAAATAAAATGTTAAAGGGGCATTGTATTGATAAGAGATAAATAATTTCATTTTAACTTAAATATAATATTTTAAACATTAGTTATTCAAGATAAAATAGTACTCAATATTATTAAAAACAAATACTACATTTTTACTTAAAGGATACCATACAAATAGTATTATATATGACTTGTAAAATAGCTGATTATTAATTATTGAGACTTTGATGACTACTAACGAGAATGTTTTATTTTAGGAACTCATCTTACCATACGTTTATGTTTTAAATATATGTACTAACTACGCTAATGCTAGGGATGATCAATGTTGAGCTTAGAGTAACTGTACCCACATTTGCGTGGAAGGAAAATGGTAAAGATTTAAAAAAAAACTACCCCCAATACAACCTACTGGAATTTGAAACAAAATATCTGTCACCGTCACTTTATTGTGATAGTGACGCCTTGGACCATTCTAAAAACTATGAGCGTTAACTAGGGTATTAATTAACATGGAGAATAAAATTGATCGTTCTAAATAAAGTTATACAAATTAGGGGACAATACAACACCTTAAATTAAAATAAATAGGTTATTTTTCAATACTGACATTCAGGAAATTGTTCCTTCAATCTGTGTAGGCAAGATATTATAACTACAATATATACACCACATTAATTACAAGTTTTAAATCTTTATTGAAATAAACCATTCGTTAATCTAATGTGACAGTTCTTGGCATAAATATTTGGCACATCAAAGTTTTGATCACGTGGATAAAAGTTTCAGTGACCTATAATCTGGTTTGTCGTCAAATAGGATGTAAGGGTTCTTATAGCAGTCGGGTGAAATTAGGTGTTAGTATTCATTCTAGATTTTACCTTATTCATCCTTACATCTATTAGTGTTATATATAAAAATTTGTACGTGTAGTAATATTAATATTGCGCATCAGGAATACATCATTTGTAGCCCAGTTTGTGGAGGGATCAGCCAGTACTAATGTACCGTTGTCCAGGGGACGCCCGAATATACTAATCGTACATCAATTCCATGAATGCTCTTTCCATGTCTCGATAAGATGAAATGATTGTGATTGTGAGTATGAGGGTGTGGAACCAGTGGAAATTCTAAAATTTAACTTAAGCCTAACTAACTAAATCTTGGGGACTGTTGGGGTGATTCCCCTTTCGGCAAAATTATCCAAGGTAACAGACGGGAATCAAACCAGTAACTCCTAGGTTCGTAGCCAGATGCATTGATCACTACACCACGGGGTCTGTAAGGGTAATAGTGCGTGGTGTAAGATAAAGGTGTGTGGTCAGATCCAGCTCGCACTGGTTGTACCGACGTGTATATCCTGCTATATGTGTTCACTCTGGTTCATTCGGTGCCTCTACTAACGAGCGTCTCCAAGAGATGTTCCTGAAAACCCACATCCCCTTTTTAGCCGTTCCTATTGTGCCACCGGAACCATTCCCTAGGGAAGAGAAACATTTCCCTTCCGATATTCTATTCAGGTAGAGAAAATAAAAGAGAGTTGGAAAAGATATATAAAAAAAATTGAGAACGTTGCTACCTTCACTTTTCAGTCGAGAGATATGCGCATTCTACTTTATTCACTCGTGTGATCCTTACCCGGATATATTCAGGAATTATTATTAATGTCATGATATCTTTGAATGTGATATATGTGTATTTACAATTTGTAGTGTTTGGAGGTTATTACTAAATTTAATGAAATTAATAACAAGAACCATAATGTAGTGGTAATACACCTTACTACAAGCCTAGGGGTCCCGGATTTGAATCCCAGCTGGTATCGTGAGTGCTTTCCCTTCAGAGGAATGATCCCAATGGTAATCAGGGTCTGGTTAGCTAGGCTTATGTTAGGTCAGGACTCAACACAGCTCCACAACTTCATAATCACTATCATTACATCAACTCATTGTTAGTACTACGTTTAGACAACCCTCCTATGGGGTACCCTGGGCAACGTTACGTGCCAACAGAGCGGCTAACAGTACACACATATATATGGATGTCATGATCCTCCCGATCATATATACCATACGATAAAAATAAATGCGAAATTAATTTAGTTATATTCATAATCAATTATTAAGAGACATTTTTTATCGTGAGTATGTCAATTTGAATAGTTCATGAATTGGTTCTGTATTTTGAAATGTATGAAAGAACATTGACTGATTTCAACGGTCTGTAATAAATTTAACCATAGGTTAGATACTAGAAAAAAGAAATAAAAATGTTATGTTTTGATAGAATAGAAGCTTCAAAGATCATTTTATAGAAATAGTTATATCAACCTAAAAATCACGCAAGTAAAATATTGTATGTTTAAATAATAGGCCTTTTAGTAAAAACTAGCTTTAGTTGAGTCGTTTCTGTTGTTTATGTGCAAATAAATATCAAGCTAAACTCATTTTTATAAATAACTTTTTTTTATAATATCAAGAATTCTGTAATAATACTTGTATAGTCCAAACATTCACAACTATATAAATTGTAGTTCTCTATTGAAAATTTGTAAGCTTTGCTTTATGATTAGCTTTGAAGCAAAAGTATTTGTTTGAATAAAATTAATATACCTATTAAAATTAGATAAATTGTTGCCCGATAAAAATGTCGTTTTATATAGAGCTTGGCCTTTTCTTTGAATGTTTTTGGGATTTAACTATGTTGGGAGCATACTTTATATACAACATTTCACTTTAAAACAAATATATATGTATATACATAATATAATATTTAAAACAGATTTACCTAATAGGTAGTCAAAGAACTTTAAAACAACTCCTATATAGTCTGGTTTTTCAGGCAGTAGGAGTTTGGGATTTAATCCTGGTAGAGCTTTGGCCTATTGAGAGTGGTATAGCAAAACAAAAATCTAAGTTCACTCCACGCAATTAGAAAACATTTTTTTTTTAGTTTTAACATCGTTATATCTTCCAAGTTTAAATAACAAAATGATTATAAAGTATGCTGGTAATTTAAAATTAGGTGCATTCATTCACGCACACACAAACACACACACACACAAATGTAACTGGCTTGATATCAGAAAATAACTTTAGACATTAAAAATATACATTTATTGACCAATAAATAAATAAATTTATACCAAACAATCCTTTTCAAAGGAATCCTTACATAATCATATACCCATCCATGTTGACACAATTTGTCAAAATGACAGTTGAAACCACAAGAACTATCATGTCATTAAATGAAACTGATCTCTATCGATTTAAACCAAACTTGGTGAACGCTTGTCCTTGAATACAATATGTGTAATGTATTGACTCAAAGTTTGTTTTAAAGGTTAATTTTGTATTTGAGCTTGACCTTCCTGATAAAGGAAAAAAAAGGCCAGATGACCTGAGTCTTTGTGTCCATTGGTGCATATTTATAAGTAGAATAATCTGTTTCCAATTCTTAATTTAAAGGTATAATACATTAAAGAAGCATTGGTACCTTTATTATATTGATTTATTATACACTACTCTATTGACTAAGATATATATATTAAACGTAGTAAAATTTCAATTAATAGATAATTGACCCCCTTGCAATCTTTCCTGGGGTAAACAAATGTACTATTTTGATAATCATTTGAAACACTTTTAAAATATATGTTTTAAACTTAATTTTTGAGTTTATCAAAATAAATAACAAATTTTCAGTAATTTGTTTTTAGTACACCATTGGAAAATAATTTATTTTTACAGAAAACAAACATTATATATTCTAATATACAAGGTAAAATACTAATACATTTTTTAAAAGAGTTACTAAGGAAATTCTCGAAACTTTTTAAATTTCTATAAATTATTATTATTTAATCAACCATCAAATCTATTATTTTCTGTAAAACAAGTTCAAGTATTATTTAGTATGCTAAACATTCTCTATATATTATTAATTTGAAACAAAATGGTTTGAGCATTTTTAGGAAAAAATTCTTAACTTTATTAACATTAATAATTTAATAAAACATTTAATGAAAACTAAATTATTCACCAGAATTAAATAAAATTTAGACAGTAAATTTTTGTGTTAGTCAAGATAGTATAATTACACTTGCCTCTCTCAGATATATACACAGTTAGATTAAATTCATATTTACCGACTCCAATGTTATTATGTACATAGGAAATTAGTTCACTCAGTGTAAGACAAACTTACAAACACCGTGTCACCATGAAACTGGGGGAAGCTTCTTATATCTTTCTACGCACTTCATAAAATTGGAGTAATTACTCTCAACCTCATTTCTTACAATCCTTATGGACTACACAGATTTAAACTACTTTAATGTTTTATTTTATTTATTTACTTGAGTTATTAAAAGTGTACTTTCTGAAATGACTGAACAGGACACGAGAATTTCTATGAGCGAAAGTGAAATGGCCTACCAATTTTGCTGGGAAAAATATTTTCACATACCTTCCTGGGTACTTTTATATGCCCCAATTATTGACATGTGCCCGACGGCTTTACTTCCCCTCTAAGGACTTTGTGCTACAGATATTTATTCCTCAAGAGAAATTTGTCAATCTCGTCTGGAACTACTTTAATAGGTTTGATATGAAGAAGGTCGGGTATTAAAAAAAAGTACAGCGATAATGATAAAAAAAGACAGTAACGAAAATTTAAAAAAAAACATTGATGTACCCATATATGATTCAAAACTGACTTGCTCGTCTCCAGAAAACCATCACAGACCATCTTGACGCTAAGTCCACATGCCCACCGAAAGGAGTAACGTGGAGATATTAAACACGTTACGTCATTGAATATGTTTTTAATAAGATGTCGGAGATAGTCACCCATTCTCTTTATATTGAAGAACGTGTTGAAAGCACGTCAAAATACGTGAGGCAGAGAATCCACTTTGGTGTTTGAACCTGTATAGGTAGCTATCTATCCACTTATCTTTCATTAAAACAACGATTAAGTGTTTGGTATTCTCTTCTTGTGTGAAGGAAATAGTCGCCCAAGAAACTCGTTTGGTTACGTTTTAAAATGCTCCAACATGGATCGTCTCATCTCTTTTGTTATGAAACACAACGAAGAAAAACTAAAGGAATCTTGTAGTATAATAGGTACGGTCAATCAATCTCTAAATTATAAGAGAAATATCAGAAGCTTTGGAGTTAGGTTATCTAAATAATTTTAGTATACTTAGGGTTATTTATAATGCAGTTTCTGAACCAAACGATTGTATCAGCAACTTAAAAAACAAATTGGTTGCACGATCAAATATCGTCACTCTCGAAATATACTGGATTGCCAATGATGAGGAGGTCCTTAGCAGGTAGCAGAGTCCCTCTGAGAGAGAGGGGCGAGTTTCTTCACATAGGATTTATCATTAGGTATCTCCCCTTCATTTCTCAACCTTTTTGTTCCATAATTTACTCAATCTACTCTACCAATCACCAACCCCTTCTGTTAAATGACGTTTTTACTAGCGTGTGCCACCAGGGCTTATTAGTGGCATTTACGTAACCGTCTTCTGAGGTTGGGACTTTTATGAAGTTTCAGTATATCCATCCCAATAAAATTTTAAATTGTTCATTTATGTGGGGAATATTTATTGGATTATTATTATTTCGTACAAATATTATAAACTAGTTTTTGGCACATAAATATTAAAATGTATCTTTATTAATATTATTATTATTATTTTTATTATTATTATGATAAGGTAGCGCTAGTAGTATTCTTGAAACTAGCTTAAACCCTATTAACTAGACCATGGCAATAATATAAACAATATTCCCCTTTGGAAAAAAAATCTATTACATCGCTGGAGGTTGAACTCGGGACCTCTAGATTAAGTAACATGGAATGCTAACCACTAGATAAAGAGGATTTTCCGTTAAGTTACTAACAAACTTGATGTTGAACAGAATACATTTATTATTTTATATTATACATGACAACCAATTAGCTCTCCAACTGTTAATCGCTATGAAAGGAGAACCAACCAACCCAATCCAACCAAATTGAACTATTTTCAGCCACACCATGAACCTAACTATGGATCCTTAACCCTGTAGTTATAGGTGCTACTCATTAAGTTAGGATGGTGGGCATGGGAATAAACAAATTTGATTTTGAATTATTATGAATTAAATGGCTATAAATTTAGGTCAAAGTTTAAATTAAAATACGTTACAATTTAAATATGGCTGAATTGTATGGAAAGGTATATAAAACACCCTATAGAGGTTTGCAATCTAGTTCTCGTACAATTTTAAAATATAGAAAAACTAATGTTGGGACTAGAACTTAAATTTAATAAACTTGAGTGATCATATATTTTTCAGCTTTATCGAGAGCCCATCTATCTCCATGGATGGCGCTATACATAGGTAGATGATACAGCCCGAATCATGCTTTGCATTATTGTGATAATTAATATCTTCTACTTTATAGAAGAGCAGAACTGATACCCCAAGGTGTCCTTAGGCATTTAAATTAAAGCAATTTTTTTTATTGTATATTTATTAAATTTAAGTTGTGGTCAAGTGTTTCAAGGTGTCAGTCTCACAAAAGTAAATAATATAATTTTATTACTATTGGTATTCTGTTTAACGACCGGTCAGTTACTTTTCTCAGTGAACTGGGGCCGTCATCGCTTCCTGTCTCTGCCTCAGCTCTAGGAATTATCTTTTTCCTTCAAGTCATCTAATATTTTAATCATCCTCTTTCTTAGGTTCCTCTTTTCCTCAATATTTCCTTCTGTGACACTGTGCGTAAGAAAGTTCCTTCTTAGGATGTGTCCGATCAAGTTTGCTCTGTACCGAAGAATTACAACCAAAATGGTTCTTTTCTTACCCACTCTTCTTAAGACCTCATTTATCACCCTGTCTATCCACCTGATCTTCTCAATTCTTCTCCAGGTACATTTTAAAATTATCCAAGTATTTCTGTCCCATCTTCCTAAGAGTTCAAGTTTATGTTCTATTTATCACGATGCTCTTTGTGTAGCTTTTATAAATAAACTATTAAATACGCATTCTTAGGTTTCCTGTAAAAATAACCTAAATATTTTAGGCTCTTTAGTTTAGAAGTAGCTCGCACCAGCAGCTAAGCGGTGAAAAAAGACCGCCCCATTTTAAAGTTACAGAGCTTACATAAAAATACACATCCAATTTTATTTACAAGGTTATCTACTATAATACCTCGGAGAGTAAGTTTATTTTGATGGGATAACTCATCTATTTGTCTGAATATTTATTTATAAAAATATAAATTCAAATCAAATAAAGATGGTGAATATCTACAGTATTTACTTATCAAAGAAACAATATTTACCTACTAAGGGAACATGAACCAACCAACCAAACTAAGCTTTAATTTATCTTTGAATCTAGGGGTGAAATGCATTTATTATTTCTTTTTGTATATGCAAATAATCAGAGATCAGCTAAGACCGAAAGAATAAATAAACATTTGATCACGTGGTTTAATACAGAAATGTTGCATATAATTTATATTATTGGGCTTTAGCAGGAAAAATATATAGCCTGAATCCACCCTTAAGAGTATAAGGGACACATAAGTGAAATTAGGGTCCAAATATGTTTTTGTGATTTTCAAGTTCATCAAGAACATACATACAAACTCTAAAACGAAACGCTTTACATTAGTGAGGGATGGAATATTTATCTCCAATTATTTCATAAATAATCCATACATCTTAAAACATTAGATTTTAATTTATTGCTATTGATATTTCTAAACAAACAGCTATAAGCTACGTCCAATTTTTTAAAAATCAAATGTAATAGTATGTATTTTTTGGTGTGACGTGTAAGAAAAAACCTCAAATAATCTAATTTCTTTAATCCACCATCTTCATAGAATGAATTATTAATATAAAGAAAAAAATATTATGAAGCTCATTTTTCTTGTCAAGGCAAAGCTCAACTGAGCATGTAGTTCAGATAAGAGACTCGCTTATGTCATTCTTAACAAGACATTTATCACCGAGTCTCTTCGACGAAAAGGAAAGCAAAGATAGACAAAAAAAAAAGTAACTGTTTCTTGCTTACCAGAAGATGGAAGAAACATCACAAAAAGTATTTATCTCGAGACAAGAAATATAGAATTACACTATACACTTTTTAAGTGAACTGGTTATTCTCTTACTTGAATTAGGAAAGATTTATAAACTATTATCTTCCAATATCTTAAGATCCTATGTTATGGTTGATTAAATATGAATTAATACACAAGATTATACTCTAACAAATTTGTTTTATTGATGTACAGTTAACTGAATTCTTTAGTTAATAGCTATGAAATGGGAATCAATAACACTTTTTTTTATATTTCTGTGAGTGTTAATGTGTTGGGGTTTTTTCTTTCATAAAAATAAGTTATGAGTTGAAGGTCTCCGGTTTTATTCATGGCATGGCAAAAATATTTATCTTTGAAGAAATAATGGTTCCCCTTTTTACGGTGATGAACTTACTGCCAGAAGATTGGATCCTGTATAAATAATAATAATAATAATAATAATAATAATAATAATAATAATAATAATAGTAATAATAATAATAAGTAAGGTTAATTGGTTTAGTTGGTGTCAATCCCATAGTTTTTGATTGAAGACAAAGTCACACTTACAATGCAATGCTTGGTTAGAGTTTTATAAAAGGCGTCTCTTTTTAGTTTAGTTTAGTTTAGTTTAACTATTCATCGTTATAAACTAGGGGTATTACTTTGACTAGAGAAATTTTTACAATCTGACCAATTAAAATTATAACAAATACCGTCAAAGTCATCTCTAAATACTAATACTGGACAAAATATCTGAGGATATGTTTGCACTATTCTTGGTAAAAATGAAAATATTTTTTTCTCTAGCAACAAGATTGTAGAAGAGGAATCATTTAATTAGTGAAAACCATAATTATATCTGTCTCAAACATGTAATTTTAAATACATTAAGATCCGAAATAACTTTATTTTAAAATAAAGAAATTATTTTTAAAAACGTTTCTTAATAACAAAATATAGGGGATGTATAAGATAGAGAGGTTATTTAAAGGAATTACATCCGGATTATTGTTAAGATAATATGGAAAAACACCACCAATGCTATCGGCACGAATTATAATCATTACCTCGTCGCTACTGGCAGCCAATTACAAGGCGAGTCTAACGTCTTAAACAATGGGGCTATCTGTGTGGAAGATTTAAAATTATCTATAAATATAGTAAAAGGTACGCAGGCTTGTGAATTCAAGCTGTAGGCTGCTAATAAAACTTAAATCGTAAGTACGATCTATATAATATAATATAATATTATAGTTTAATATTACAATTATTACCAACTGAAACTTTCTAAATATAGCTATAAATTATATATTTTATATCTATATTAATTGGAAATAAATAAAAAATAATCACTACTTACTAAATGTGTATAAGGTTGATTTATATTTTTTGTGGTAGTCTGATATTCTAATTTCCCGTTGCCTAATTTGGAAAAAAAAATCTGTATTAGTTGTAACATGAAAAAATCTAACTTAAAAGGCTGGGAAGCGAAATCATTTAAAGGGCTCAACATAACATTGTTGGGTATTGTTTATAACTCTCTTTATCCAATACACTTGTCGGATTTGATTTCCTTAGGAACTGTTTTTATTTAATATTAAAAAATTACTAAGCTACATCGGATAAGAGGCTTTCAAGAATAACATTTTAGATAATCTTCCCTTTTTTTCCTTTTTTTTTCAACTTTTACTTTTATTTTAATTTCTATAAGAGTCGTGGGATGTTTTTCATTGGCTCAACTTTGATTAAGGGCCAAGCTTTCTTAGATTAAGGACCCATCTTATTTGTGGGGGCATATCCTAAATGGCAGTATTTCTTATGGGATTGGACGTTCTATGTTTTCAAATGCAAAAAAAGCCATCTTCAACTATCACAAAATATTTTGTGAGACTTTAAGAAATCTACTTTATCTTTTGTTTTAAGTAGCATGGCTATATTTTACTTTTACATATCAATAAAAAGTATTTTTATCGTGAAAAGGTTTTTTTTTGTTGTGAAATTGAATCTAAATAAAGGAGTATTTTATCATTCTGTTGGTTTCCATATCTGTATATTTGTCCCTTCCTTTTTTTTTCAACTTTTATTTTTATTTTAATTTCTATAAGAGTCGTGGGATGTTTTTCATTGGCTCAACTTTGATTAAGGGCCAAGCATTCTTGGATTAAGGACCCATCTTATTTGTGGGGGCATATCCTAAATGGCAGTATTTCTTATGGGATTAGACGTTCTATGTTTTCAAATGCAAAAAAAGCCATCTTCAACTATCACAAAATATTTTGTGAGACTTTTAGAAATCTACTTTATCTTTTGTTTTAAGTAGCATGGCTATATTTTACTTTTACATATCAATAAAGAGTATTTTTATAGTGAAAAGGTTTTTTTTTGTTGTGAAATTGAATCTAAATAAAGGAGTATTTTATCATTCTGTTGGTTTCCATATCTGTATATTTGTCCCTGGCCACGGATCCAAAATGGTTTTATGGATCTTGTTCAAAATTCATTTTAATTTTTATAGAACTATAGGCCTATATAATTTGATTTTTCACCACCCCAACTTCACATAAGGGTAGTGCACTAATTAGTGTTTTTTTATACCAAATTTTTCGAAAATAGCTCTAGCGATTTTGTTTGAGATTAATACTTGCTGACTATTTTGAATGAGAGATAATACTGTATGTTTATTTTAAAAATATAATTAATTTGAAGCGAAGTTTACTGATGAAGGATCTTAGAACATTTTTTTGAAAATGGCTTTTAATATTTAGTTAAAAATAGATATCTGAGGAAATATTTATTGATAAATAATAATATATCCTTTTTTTAAAAATATAAAAATAATTTGAGAATGATATTTAAATAAATTATTATTAATTTGATTTTTATAATGTCTAAAAATGTATTTAAAATTTGTATAGGATGTGTGTTTATTGTAATAAACAAAACGTTACGTCTATTTTTCTGAGGAAAATTTACCTAAGGAAAGTTCACTGAAAAAATTTTCTAGATGAAAAAAATTCCCAAGCTATAATATACTACTGGAAAAAGTCTGTACTGTCATAATTCTTATTCGTCAGAACTGCTCGGTTTCACATGAAATGATATTTAGAATGAACTGAAGTGACACGTTTATGAATTTTCAAATAGTTATAATTCTTAAATTGTTATGTTTTTTGATAATATGGTAGGAACACATCTGTAAAATAATTTGGATGTTAATTGATTTATATTTAAAATAAATTAAATATAACTACTATTTTTATAAGTTTATTCACGATTATTTTGTTCTCTAATGAAATTTAACATTTGGGTCTACATTCATTCTCCTCACAAATACTTTTACACTGAGAGCTGGCTTAATCAATTTTAAAAGTAAATAGACAAATTCGAAGCTACTTTGAGTATGCTTTCAATTGTCAAAAAATGCCAAAGTTATAGTGAAAAGCCTACATACTTTGGCCCCATTTTAGGATGAATAATATTTTAAAATAATAAACAAGTTCTTAAATATATTGGAGCTACTGAACTTCTGAATTGCGTTTCAGTTCCACACTGTGTGTACCCTAAAGTGCGTGAGCCAGGTGCACCATTATCAACCTTAATTGATAATCAGCTTCCATAATTGTTTCAACTACTGTCAAAATATGCTAATGTTATTAATTAATTTGTATCGCAAATTGTTACGTGATGGTTATTCACAGGGTTAATCTTGACAGTTCATTCAAATTTAATTAAGTGATTAATGACAAACTGGATACGGGAATCTAACTTCAGTCCCTTGGACTTGGGCTTCTATTCACAACCCCTGAGCCAGCTTGGTTCGACTACCACACTTAAGGCCAATTTAATAGTCAAACCTACTACGTGTCAAGTGCGGTGCTACACTAAATACAGGAAGACACATATATAAGCCATAGTGGAATGGGCCAGTCTCGCATATGAAACTGTATTCGAGTTTTAGGTAGGTGTTGTCTTATATTTATTGTAGAACCCCATTTGAGGTATAGCAGGTTTGACTATAAACTGGGCCTCTAGTATCACTATATCAACAACAAGTGAAAGATATCTCAGTGGTGAAGAATTGGCGGGGAAAGCCAAAGGTTCCCTTCTCGTGTCAAGGTTAGTTAATTTTATATACAACTATAATAATTGTTTGAACTAAACTGGTCTAAGAACTATGTTATGGCCCCAAGATTATTACATTGACGCCCAAATACTCTGCTCCAATAGACAAGATGTTTATATCAAATGTGGTTCATAGACGTCTCTCACACAATTCCTTGTAGATTACTTGGATTACATATTTCTCAAGAGACTCTCACAAGCTGACATTGTTTCACTCTGTTTGTGTTTACCAATTATTTTTATTTTATTTCAGGTATATATTGTTATTAAGTAGGGCTACCTTTTAAAAACATGGTATTAGCTTTTATGTCAGTTTTTAATTTAATTTGCTCTCGTCATAAGGAACTTTCCTTAGGACATTGATGATAATTATTCCAGTTTGTACAAAACGTACTATATTTTTGTCCAAGCGACTATTTCTATTACTCACTTTGATGGCCACCTAGTCTAATGCACTACTCTTGTAGTAGACTAGATTGATGATTACAGAGAGACCTAGGTTTGAATCTCTGTCGGGTTAACTGAGGGTGATTTTATCCTTAATGGTTTTCCACTATCCCCCAAGAAATTGTGGGTACACTTCCTCTGAATACAAATTTCCTAATCCTTAAGGTCATTAGTATAATTAGTACGTAGGAATACAACCCGAACGGATAGTGAAAACTATTCCTTTGTTGAAACGTTATCAAATATTTTGTAATTAAATAGGCATTACATACCTACGTGTTTGTTAGCTCCTTCCTAATATAAATTTTGTATAACTCTAAAGGTATATTTAAAGGCATATACTCTTATATATAACGGTGTTTTTTTCTAAACAAAATAAAGGCTCCAAGCTAAGTCATCTATGAAGTTATATAACCAAAAAATACTGAACAAACGTAAAAACCCAATAAAAAAGATACGTTTGTTGAAATATTGGTAAAAAGATTAAATGTAATCATTTCAGTTTATTCTTTCCTTGAATGGCGAAGTCCACGGAAACAAATTGTTCAATGGTGCATCCTCCCCCTTCCCGCACACATAAGCTCTGGTATCGATCTAGTATCGGGGAAATAAGAGCAGCGTGAAAAGCAACACAAAAATATGATTGATTATTGGCTCAGGTGTGTTAATTGAATAATGATGTCACCAATGGACAAATATTTATCCATTCTAAAGTAGGGCAAATAGTTTACATACTTCTTTCAGTCATATATTATACTTAAGTCAAATTACTAAATCATTATCTAAACTATTTTAAGCTATATTATATATCTCTTTGGATATTTACAATCATGGATTGTGATTGTAAAAATAGTCAAAACATTAACCACGTTATTTTATTTTTATCCGAGCTCATGGGTGCGTTGTCAAAATGTCAGCAGGGGTCATTAAGTCTGGTTTGCCGGTCATGAGGAGGGGGTAGTGGCATGGGTGGCCATAAATGGGCGATAGGGGGGCTATAGACCCCTTTATCATTTTTTAATATTTATTTTATTTATTAATTTTTATGAAAAAAATAATTTTGTCTAGTAATTGGGATTTCTATTTTTAAAGAATTTTTTCTTGTGGCAAAATTTTTATTTTTAAACTCATATATTTAGCTCAAAAATTATGTTCAGATGCTCGATAATTCCATCCCACGAGGTTAAGCTCTTGAAATTTTCTTTCTAGTAGGGGTGGGGAAGAGCTGCCACACCCACGGCAGATGGAACTCCAATTCACCTCCAATTTGGAAAATCCACATAGGCGCCCTTGGGTAGTTCATTTTTCATGCGAATTCATGTACATTTCACATATATTCTATCATCCTTATCCCTATAACCTATTAGTACTTAACTTATTATTTTTTAAACCAAATTGGTAGCCAAACTCAGTGAAAAAAGTTACTAACGAAAATGTATTTAAATACACAATTGTGCCAATAATTTAAATATATATTTTAGGAACTACTTCTTGCTTTCCATCCTGGCTATCTGCATTTCATAAAACTGTTTGGGTTGGTAAGTATGAAGAAGATAACATCTAGTGTAAGTTTACACACATTCTATACGTCAGGTATCGGCAACCTTTTTTGGCCTCGATCGACTTTAAGACTTATCAAAGGTTCCGCAAACATCCTTTGTTTCTCCATTCTACTTTTAACTCTTTTTTTTTT